>JAHWFP010166867.1:9097-26543 GCA_023313725.1 Lithobius niger
CTACCGCTAACTAAACCGAAGCCATTCTCCGAATCTAATCCCGTTTAGCACTTCCGGTGTTCAGCTGCCTTCTCCGCCAACAAGGTAACAACAGCAACAGACCATTAATCAGACGAAACGGCAACGATCGCAAAATACGAATATTTCTTTCTTCGAATCCAGACCGCCTGGTCATCTACTCTCTTCCAAAACAACACCTGTGCAGTACTGACCCCCTTTTCTACCTGGAATTTACGAGCCATCATCGCAATTGAACGCGCCATTAAGAACTTATTTCTCGAGAACAGGTGCAACGCATGCTTTCTGCTGCGGATTCTAGCTATGTAGGGCGGGACGACAAGCGCGTGTGCATTACGTCACAATTAGTTAGAGCTCCCTACACGCGATGCTCTTCCTAATGTAAGCAGTAACTTAGATGGGCTTAAAGCTGGAATAAAATAGTCGGAGGTCGTAGTAGTCCCCCCCCCCCCCCCAATGAAAGACTGAAAAGGGCGTAAGATGCTTACTCAAGTTTAACTTTCTTTTAAAAGCTATGCTTTTTTTAAAAAGAATTTTTAAAGATTTCAGAAAGCAATTTTAAAAGACGTTTTATTTCTCGTAAATAAATTTGTATTTATTTAATATTAAAAAAAATAGGGTATAATTATTTAGAAAATAATTGAAAATATTTAATAAGTGTTAAAATATTTGATAGTTCTTTAAATTTAATAATAGTTTTAATAATTAATAGAATAATTTAATTTACTACGTAATTTAATAATTATTCAAATATTTAAAAAAAAATTATAAGTAAAAAATATTTATTTGAAATAAATTCAATTAATTTTTTTTTTAAATGTGGAACTTCTGGTTGTTTTTTATATTATGAAACTCGAATGCAGCGTTAATTTTATGGTGGTAGTTAAAAATATCCTGGGGAAAAAACCACGGAAAACATACCCGGAAAAAATAACCCCGGGAAAAAAAACCCAAATTGCATCAAACAAACAACCATTACACACAAAATTATCCTCGTGTGTAACATCATCAAGATGCAAAATGTGAAATCTACAGAAATTTTTGATTGTATTATAACTTTACTCCTGAATATGAAATAACTGGAGTAATGGACTGTTATTGATACGAATAAATAAAGTTGTGGCAATTCTATTTTTGTAACTCTGTTTACTATTAGGAAATTATTAGGGATACACGGAAACTTAGGCAATAGACACTTCGGCGACAAAACCATTAATTACAAAACAGTGGGACACTTATGTGACAAAAATCAGACTTTTAGGTGACAAATTAGCTAAAAAATTAATTTTTTAAATGGTTAAATTTACTTGTACTGTTAAAGGATGATTAAAAGGTTCTGATTCTATTAAAAAATACACATATATTAAATTCTATTTATTTTTGCAAGAGATATAGGGTTTTTATCATTTGATTTTGGGTGTGGAAAAGACCTGGATGCTAAAATATCGGATTTTCGTCTACTTTAATTCTTTTTTTTTTTTTTTTATACGAACAGGATTTGGTTATCTTTCCGGTGGTCCGTTTTCCTGGAGGTATATTTGTCGGTGGTTTTTTTTTTTGGTGGTACTTTTATCGGGATGTTTTCTGGGGCATTTTTTCCGGGGGTATTTTTGCGTAGATCCAATTTTGTAACCTATGCCACAGCATTTTACATTAGGCCCACAGCAGTTGTTCCAGATTGAAGCATCGTTGGAAATACCAATAATCGACTGCAAGGAAAGTGTTGTCCAAACAGCTTGCTCGCAATATTTCCTAGAACATATCTTGTTCTAGTGATGTAACACCAATGTACCAAGTTTATGGTGCACAAAACTGTCAACCACTGTCAACCATTCTCAACCTCCAATCCTCTTTGTTTTTTGTAATTTTAGATCTATTGTTGGTCGGAAACAGTTGAGAATGTGGTCATACATTTGTTTTCCTGATCCACTACACCACTTCATTGGTTTTTTACTGGTTTGTTTTTGTTGGATGCTTCATCAGAAGTGGTTGTCTTTTCATAGGGGAATTTTATTGCCACACCTTTTTTGTGTAACTCGTTGATTTACTGCTAACTTTAAAAAAAAAACCTCAATTTTCCCAACTTTTCCATGGTTTTGTTGCTAAGCATGACTAAGCACTGAACAAAAACATGCGAAAACAAAAAGGGGGTCAACAGTTTGCGCGATGTGCTATCTAAAAACAGCTTCCGCGAGTGAAGAATGATTTTTACATAATACACGGAGCACAGCGTCGTTAGCAGCTTCAATTACCAACACTCTCAATGGAGGCATCTGACCTGGAAGTGTGAATTAAACAGGCACTTCCGTGTTGTCTTAACACACACTTCGGAAGCATCTGGTGTTTTCTATTAGTTCATTTACAAGTAACGGTTATACAACAGCATAGTTGCTTGTAGACCACCTGTGAAATAACCTAATCTTTCATAACGACACCACCACCCCCCCCCCCCCTCTCCATTTCTGCACTTGCCAGGCGGTACCCCGAAGTTCGTTCACCCCAAGTACCTTCCCCGAAACAAACATCTCCTCTGGTGATTCGATAATTCCTAGCACCGTGAAACACCGCAGCTGTAACACATTTGTGCTGGGAGATGCGGTATCATCTTGGGCGAACATTAATCTCAGCCATGCCGTCATCCAACGCTTAAGATGGCCGCTCTTTGTTGGTCCCTCCCATCGGTGAAAAGCCTGCTACCTTTCACAAAGATATGTATTATACACGTGGCTCGTTAGGAGTATGTTCACAAAAGGTGCTCCACGGATTAAAATTTAAGGGAAGTGTGGAATAAATTAAAATGCCGGAACGGATTTGGTTAAGTCTGTGATTAATATTTTAGAGGCGAACGACGTCCACTCTTGCACTCAAGTCGAATTTAGCCTGATGCTAAGAGGCCATTGCCCGGTTCGCAATTCGCTTTTCCCCAGTGAGACCGTACATGCGTCAAATGAATTATGACATTAAATCTTGTATCGTCAACTCAAGAGATGAATGAACTGAGATACAATTCATTTTGATAATAAGGTACTTGGCATTGCCAACACAAAGAGGCTCACAATTTAGGGTCTAAGCGTAGGTCTAGTGTTTCTTTACTAAAGACTTACATAGTTAACGTAATAACTTAGCTTAAAAGTTGCTAAATTACACTGGATCCCCAAGACAATTTGCCGTCTGAGCAGAGCGCATAAATTTGAATTGTCGGCTATCCATGGCTATAAAACGTTGCATTCGTTACAAGTTTTTTTGACTTATTATTTTTTTAATTTATTAAATGATGGGTTGCACGAAGTACTAATGTACTTGTTTGTGCAAACAATAATTAACATACAGTTGAACAAATATTTTACATTATCGACATTAATTTTTTACTTAACACAAACAAAACACACAAAAACACATTCAATTCAATTAGTTATCAACATTAATCAACATTAAACACAAAAACAGCAAGTTTAAAGAGCCCAAAAAATAATAATAACAATAATAACTCTTTTCATAGCTGCCTGATTTATGTATTTATGTATCATTTTGTTTATTTAGTAAATAGGTTTTAGTTTGAAGTTTTAAATTTCCAAACGACGTAATATTATGACATTCCATAGGTAATTTGTTAAAAATAAAAGGAGTAAAATACTTTGTTGACATTTTTCCAAAATTTTTCCTCCAAAGTGGTAATTTGTGCCTAACTGATTCAGCTCGTAGGCTACTATTATTTCTTAGAGTTCTTAAATGATTTTCCATTTCAAAATAGTTTTTTGTTGTAATCAAGTAGTCTCTTAGGCTGTCGATATTAAGAATTTTGTGATCAAATTTAACTTTTTTTACGTTAATTTTTTTGCTGTCCTGGAAAAGAACACAAATAATTTTATTTTGTATTTTCTGCACACGCGCAAATAAGGTATTGTTTGTTAAGCCATAAATCTCAATACCATACCTTAGGTGTGATTCGACCAGTGTATCATACAGCATCTTACGACTTTTTAAATCCAGAACTCGGCGCAGATGATATAATTTAGGCATAATTTGGCGTAGCTTCTTAACAAGCTCCGTAATATGCGTTTCATATTTCCAGTTGTGATCAAGTTGTGATCAAGTAATGAGCGATATTCCACAAATCTCGTTGGCAAGGTAACCCACACAATCTGCATCCCTCGATAACGACAAGGAAAGAATTCTGCAATTTTATCCATGAAATTATTGAGGATTATAGAGGATTATTCACGTAGCTTCATATAAAGAACTCCAGATATCCCACACAACCTACATCCCGTGGCACAAACAAGACGATAATAAATGGCGGACTATTAAAAGTACTGTCCAGGCTTGTCGCTGCAGTCGTCGAGAAGATGTGGTGTTGACGCGCTTACGAATTGGTCACACTAACCTTGCACAGTACTTCCTTTTGAGGGGCCATCCCTCCTGAATGTTACTGGTGTTTCGGCCACTTGCGGTCCGTCATGTGCTATTAGATTGTCACAATCTTGATGGTGTTCGCCACCATTTCAATCATCTGCGAGACTTATAAGCGTGCCAATTGGGCAACGAGCCTGTCCTCTTGTCCGGGTTTGTTTTTAATTTTTGCATGAGGTATATATGATAAAATCTAGATTTACGGTTTGTTTAACAGCTCTGAGATGTGTGGCTCCTGGTAGGATGAGATTTGGAGACCTAGCTGACCTGGCCGGTAGGCTCCTCGTTCAATCCGTGGTTCACCAAACATGTGTTCACACCCTTGGTAATGTCTTAGAGTTGCCCTTTCCCCGAGATCCATATTTGTATCGTTGTTGTAAGAGGGAATTTTATACGTGGCTTGATCTTTTCACTTAGCCCTTACGGTGGTAGATTGACCTAAAGATGAACGACGAGAACTAGGTCCAGTATCCGACCTGATCCAACGGATTTAACAAGTTTTGGTACGCGTGTTTACTGTTTAAGGACGGGACCAATAATTCCCACGGGAGACTGAAGTCAAACCTTACAGTAATTTCGACAGCCTAATTGGGTTTGTTCTTAAATTTCTACGAAAATTTTTGTAATTGCTACCTTGTTTAAAGCGTAATTTCCTACGCAATAGACGTGTGCATAGGACCACCACGTGTTCTTTTTTAACTGTTTGGACCCAAGCTTTCGGTATAGACCTATTTTTAAGTTTTTGTAATCTATTCTCCATCTTAATACACCGCTTGAAATAATACATCTTTTCATTTTCTCGCGTTTCTAATCACCCGGCGTTTAACAGCAAACGCGACTCCGCCCACGCATTCAAATTTAACTGAAGCCAATGTAAAACGCGGGGGAGGACGTTGGGGGGGGGGGGGGGGGGGGTGCGGTTTGCTTTGCTTAATGAACTGCGTTT
Source organism: Lithobius niger (assembly GCA_023313725.1). Classification (NCBI taxonomy): domain Eukaryota; kingdom Metazoa; phylum Arthropoda; class Chilopoda; order Lithobiomorpha; family Lithobiidae; genus Lithobius; species Lithobius niger. The sequence goes on from JAHWFP010166867.1 coordinate 14,472, forward strand.
GTAATTAAGAGCCGTTTGAATTGGTGCATAATGGCGTCCCGAGGTGTTGTTTCCCAGGTTACCGAATTCAAATGGCGACAAAGCGTTTATTAAAAGCCGAGGCAAAAAGAATGGAGAATTTTGTGGCGACCGGGATTTTGAAAAGCCCCGCCTGAATGGGGCAGTTGGCTTCACTGCATGTCTCAAGCCAAATTATTAGTGGCGTTTTGTGGAGGGAAGGAAAAGTTTAAAATTGTAGACAATGTTAAAGCCACTCAAGTAGGCCTGAATTATAAATAATAAATAGAGACGACATTGTGAACTGGTAAAGATGACGAGGGAGCAGAAATGATGACAGACGCCGATTCTAGCTTCGAACCATGACGTGTGCCTGAGACCGCCTAACAGTTCAGGACTACAACTCGTGGACTTCCAGCCCACAAGGCCCACGCGCCCCAAGTTTGTTCTCAAATCATCAGCACGATCATTAAACTACGCTCCCTGTAGGCCTATTTTCATTAGTATAACTTTATTTTTTTACCCTAAAATATGCGAAAATCTGCTCTGAAAACTGCCATGACGTAAAAGTTCGATCAGGCAGACATAAAAAATAACTCAAACGAAGCGTGGAGTGGAGCGAGCGAAGCGGACGATGTCGCTAGTTACGTCATTAAAATAAATCATCGCATATTGCTCAACAATATTACTAAAGTGTGCGCGGCCTATCTTGAGTTCGCTGCGGAACGGAAACAGATAATCGATTGTACGTTTTTGGTAGCAGAGTGCCTTGTTGATATCCAAAATGGTTACAAAAACAATGGCGGCCGTCGATTAAAGCCGCTCCCTCCAGGAAGACTTAGCCGCTCATAAAATACTTTCAGGATTCAAGATACGCCGCGCACAAAATAGCAACTTTGTTCGAGTCATTAACATTTTATTATAAACTCTTCCAAAAATGATAAACCTAGAACGAAAAGATGCAGCAAGGTAGAAAATTGAATTTGTGAATTCATGAAAATTAAATTGAAGTCACGAAATTGGTGAAGTTACCATGAAATATACAAGCCAAATAAAACTCAAATAAATAAGATAAAACAATTTATGAACTGTTTCCAGCTTCAGACAGTATGTCCTAATTTGACAATCCATTAGGTTTATAGAGTGATCAGTTTAGTTTTGTGTGAGCTGAAGGCGCTCTCACCCAGGTACTTTCGCATGCAATTTTTATTCCTGTTGGAAAGGCAACTTCCGGGTTACTTTAAAATTCGCGCATAATTTATTACCGTGTTGTGGTTTTTTTTTTTCTCTTCCCGCTGTGGTGCAATTAAGCTAACGGGAAACAGTTCCACATTAAAGTCCGTTTTCCAGCTGCGCTTTGGCGTCTTAAGCTCGAGCGCTGCGTGAAATAAAAAAAAATAAAAACGCTGCGACGCTTGTGCGTTTTGGCTTCCGTAAACGAAGTCGACAGGTAAAAAAAAAAAATGAAAAGAAACATTTAGTTACAAAAGTAAGCTCGACTTGAAATAACTTTAAACTCGTGCAAAATTTTTTTTTTTAAATAATAGCCTGCCGAAGCCTATGCTGCACGTTGGTTTCAACAAACGAAACCGAAAGTTGAAAGGAAAATATGGTATTTCGCATAATCGAAATGCTGCTGCAATGGTGGGAGGAAAACGAAAAAGAGGAAAGTGCGAACAAACGAAACTAAAAAAAAAAATAGGAAAACTAATTTATTCAACCCGGAAACAGAATGAAGCTTTTAAAGCGACGAGTCAGGAAAGGAACAGGATGCGTTGCCATGGTTACTAGGATCCCTGTTTCAATTGTGAAGGTAGCCGCGGGCACGGCGGGAATCGTCACGAGCGTGACCAGCGTTCCAAATGAGGTTGGCACAGATCTTCGGGTTTCCAGTAAATAAATGTGGGGGAAGTTAACTACTTTGCGTGGGTACTTCCCTCTCCCCCCCCCCACCTCCCTCACGTTTGATTGTACTGACACAAACAACAACTAGAACCCCACTATGACCTTACATGACCCCGTGACACCAAAAAATTTCTTCTGCTGGTGAGACCATCATTTTAGGTCTGCTGTCGCATAAGTAAATGCAAAGGAAAACAGACTCAAAACAAAACTTTTTCGAACATTACTCTCCTACTGTCTCATATGCAAGTGTTGATCTTCTTTGAACTTTGCTCTCTTACTGTCTCAAACGCAAGCGCGGATCATCTTTGAACTTTGCTCACCTAATGTCTCATATGCAAGTGTGTCCTCTTCGAACTTTGCACTCCTATTGTCTCATATGCAATTGCATATCTTCTTCAAACTTTGCTCTCCTACTGTATCATATGCAATTGCGTATCTTCTTCGAACTTTGCTCTCCTACTGTCTCATATGCAATTGCATATCTCCTTCGAACTTTGCTCTCCTAATGTCTCATATGGAATTGCATATCTTCGTCGAACTTTGCTCTCCTAATGTCTCATATGCAAGTGTGTATCTTCTTCGAACTTTGCTCTCCTATCGTCTCATATGCAATCGTCTCATATGTCTCATGAAAGTGCATATATTCTTCGAACTTATCTCTAATACTGTCTCATATACAAGTGTATATCTCCTTCGAACTCTACTCTCCTACTCTCATATGCAAGTGCATATATTCTTCGAACTTTGCTCTCCTGCTGAATCATATACAAATGTACGTTTTCTTCGAACTTTGCCCTTGTACTGTCTCGTATGCCAGTGCGTATTTTTATCGAACTTTGGTCTCTTACTGTCTCATATACAAGTGCACATGTTCTTCGAGCTTTGGTATCCTACTGTCTCATATGCAAGCACGCATCATCTTCGAACATTGCTCTCCGACTGTCTCATACACAAGTGCGTGACTTCTTCAAACTTTGTTCTTCTACTGTCTCATATGCAAGTGCATATCTTCATCGAACTTGCTCTCCTAGTGTCTCATATGCAAGTGCATATCTTCTTCGAACTTAGCTCTCATACTGTCTCATATACAAATGCATATCTTTTTTGAACTTTGCTCTCCTGCTGTCTCATATGCAAGTGGGCAACTTTGCTCTCCTACTGCCTCTCATGAAAATGCGTATGTTTGAACTTTGCTCTCCTAGTGTCCCATATTAAAATACGTATCTTCTTCTCGGTGACAAAGAGAAAGCGTTACAAGACGACAACATCTCAGACTCGAAGCAATTGTTTAACACCAATCACGCAAACGGTAATATCCCACTACGAAGTCAACTGTTTTGAATGCGTTTTATTGCAAATATAGAAATCGAATCTAAATCTCGGGAATGTGGCACAGGTTGAACTACCAGGATCATTACTAACTTAAATCCGCCGTCGTTACACGGCACGCCACAGGTCACACCAGTACATAGGCATCTGAGCCTCTGGAATGCTAACTAGGCTCAGGCTAGGATGTGCACTGTGCTAGTACTGCTACCTAGTCCTAGGTTACAGCACTGAGAATTTCAGCGAGGCACTGATCCATTATTACCCTGTTTCAGGTCGCAAGAAAAGCAAAACGATCGGGTTTTGGCACAGAATTACGGCTAAAGTAGCATAAAGGCCGAAGCCCTACAGCTAAGCCATACTGACACGGCCTACCCGGGTGTGTCAGTATGGGCTTAGCAATAGGTCGCTGGCCTTTGACCTCAAACTTCGAGGGTTCAATTACCGCTCAGACAAGTCTAACATTTAAGCCATAAATAGACATAAATCGCTGGAAATGATATTAAGGAAAATTGAAAATGTGCCAACAGCGAAAATCATACACTAGAAATAACGTAGTTCAGTTAGCCACCTTTATGCACTTACGTTTCGTCGGAGTGGCATGACCCGGATTCGAACTAGTGTATGATTTTCGCTGTTGGCTTATTTTCAATTTTCCTTAATATTATTTCCAGCGATTTATGTCTATTTATTTCTCCTTTATTGAGCCTTGCAAGTGTATGATTTCTCTTCCCTCTCCATTTCTATGGCCGAGTGAACTTCGGTCGAATGGAGCCCTGGTCACGGTTGTGACCTTAATAACGGGTTCAGTGAGTTATCTTTATGCCAGTGGAGGATGTGGCCATAGCGATTAAGGCGCTATGCAAGTGATCTGGGGGCGAACTGGGTAGCCGGTTCGAATCTGGGTCATGCCACTCCGACGAAACGTAAGTGCGTAAAGGTGGCTTACGTTATTTCTAGTGTATGATTTTCGCTGTTGGCTTATTTTCAATTTTCCTTAACATTTAAGCCTGCAAGCCAACGGAAATAGGTTTGCATCCAGATTTCCGTCCCGGTTTATCCATTGTACTAAATCATCACGCTAACTCCAGATCTGAGTGCATCAAGTCTAAGTTGTTGGCTCCTTTTATTAGGTGTCAAAATAGTGCATTTCGTCAAATTAGGGCAAGTTTCTGTTTCTCGTGCATCATCAACCTACTGCGAGTCATTTGTCTTTCGTATACAGGGTACCAAACAATGATAGGCCCCCCCCCCCGGGGGGGCCGAGGGAGGGTGGATAGGGAAAAAATGAAAGTATCGATAGGTACCACATTTATTGTGGGTTTACACACACAAGCTGAATATCCAGTGTTCACTCAATTGGCGTCACGAACAGATTGAAGACAGCAGGGGTAGGAAGACATAAGTGACTCAAAAGGCTCCGTGTTGAACACCATTTCCGAAGCATAGCATCGATGTGCTTCTCTATCCTGGTGCGACTAAATCGAGTTGCTAGAGGTTCAGACGTCATCCTTTTTTCAAAATTGTCCTTCAAGATGGATCCAATGTTTTCACAGACATTCAGATCGGCAGAATTAGGGCCACTCTTCATCACCAAAGAAACACGGAGCTTTTTGAGTCACTTTTGTCTTCCTACCCTGCTTGTCTTCAATCTGTTTGTGACGCCGATGGAGTAAACACTGAATATTGAGCTTGTGAGTGCAAACCCACAATAAAATTTGGAACCCATCGGTACTTTCATTTTTTTTCTACCATGCTTGGTTTACTCTAGGGAGGGGAGCAGGCTATTACTGTTTGGCACCCCTTATATTTCATTTTTAGCAAGAGAAAACACGTATAAGAACCGGTCATGCATTAAAATGGAAAACTATGACCACCATTTTTTCCAAACCCGCTGTGCCAAACATCTTAACACCACCGTCCATGTTTTCGACCATTCTCAATCTGCATTTGTAGAAATTCTCACATATTTGTCCAATCCCGTGCCCCGGCATTCGTTCTGGCGCGGCTGCTCTCTGCGCTTTCAGACGTTGCTAGGCGACGACAAGAGCTCTTTCCCGGGGGCTTTGGTTGCCATGGCTACAAGACTATCTTTTAAACCGCTTTCTTAGTCAGGCATGTCTGCCTCCACCGACCATGTTTGACTCAAGATTAATGTCTTTCGTCGAGTATGGTCTTAACCGTTTGCGAAAGATGCGCACACAATGGCTGGGTGGGGTTTGTGGTGGGGGAGGGGTGGGTTGGGGGAAATAAGTGGGCTGGCTTGGAGGATTGACCGTAAACAAATCCCAGTCAATATGGGTCAGTTATTGGGGTCGTTTGCAGGGCGATCATCTTATCAATAAACTTGCTGAACAATGCAATCCAACTTGCAACTGGTGGTATTGGAGGCTCGCAGTTAGGTCAGGCTAAGGGACTGTCCATTATTATTTGATGGCCGTGAAGTGGGGTGGGGGAGGCGGAGGAAATAAAAATGTTGCCCCCAAAATTTCGATGCTTTTCTAAGTAAGCTTTTCTACGCCTATTGTGTTAAATCGATGTAAATAGTATAAAGATAATTTTCAATTTAATTCTGTCATAATTCCTCGATTTCACTCACTGCACTTCTATCAAACATAAAATAAAAGAATGGTTCATTGACAACGAAGTTTAGTTTTATTCTTTAAGTTTTTTGTGTCCCTAATTGATTTTTTTTTAAAAACGCCGTGTGATTTAATTTTTTTGTGTGCATATGTTTCTTTTTCTTGATTGTAAAATTATGACTAAATGTGTACCCACACAAGGACTTTATGGATCTTCGGCAGCACATTTTGAATAAAGTTTATTATTATTATTATTTTAAAAAAAAATACTTATGGCTTTCCGCTGATGGCCGATTTGCAGTTTACCTACTGAAATTGCATGTAGACGATTTCCTGGAGCCGAGTTAAACAAGTAGTAGTCCACACCAACATGTTAACAGCAAGTTAAAGAGTTGAACAAACCAAACATTCTGCATTTTAGTGCCTTGTGAGGATACAAGATACACTAATATTGTATCTCACAAGATACACCAATCTTGTATATCACAAGATTTCGCTTAGGTCACCACTGAGAAACAGCGCGAGGGTACTAAGCTCGGCTGGAGCCTGTAGCTAGGGTCCGCCCCGGTAGCGCAGTGTATAGCCTGGCTAGTAAGCAGGATGTGCTGGGTTCGAGTCCCAGTCAGGCCGGTTGTCTTTTCTTTCTTTCTCAGATTTGTGTATCGTGTATCCTCACAAGGCCAGTCTTTAATGCAGACTGTTTGGCTCGGTAACGGAAAATACTTGTCCCGTTTCGACGAAAGGACAAGGTTGGCTTAAGAATGGACTATAGAAAACATTCAGAGATATTGTTCTGTTATTTAAACCTTTTCTGCATCGAGAGTCATTAAGTCAGCTTACGATGAATGCACAGTTTGATTGTATGTTCATACACCTGCCTCTGGGAGGTGAAGAAAAAGGCAAGGCTTTTCTAGAAAATTTGTAGTAAAACGTATGCAAGCTGGTAATGATACCAAGGGTAATATGGATTTGGGATTTATATTACCCTTGGTTATACCGAAAATCTTGCAAATATTTATATTTAACATTAACGGGGTGTAGGGGGCGCCCCATAGGAGCTGAGCCGTTTTACGAAATTTTCACTGCTGAAAGTGTCACTTTTGAGGTCCAAAACTGTTTTTTTTCCTCCAGTTTGGTCCGCGGTTTTGAGTGATGGGTCTTAAAAATGTATTAGGCTCCGAGGACCTAAAAGATCCATGAGACCCCCCCCCCTCATCCCGCTCCTTTGTTTCTTCCACCTTTTTTCTTAGACTTATGATGATTGGGGAGACTTTAGGATATGTATCGAACCCACTCTAAGTGCGGCCCTCCACACTTCTGATGCGGACTGCCAGTGGTACCACTGCCAGATGTTCAATCGGTGTTCATATTTTCATTCTGGTAGCGTGCGCTCGATCATACGAACAATCAACGATAAATACCCAGATTCAGTTAATTGCTGCTTGTGGATGTACAATGCGGGGCATTGTTCAAATGGACTGTCCTAATATGACGTGTCTCGGCACTGAAATATAATTTTAAAACGGGTAATTAATTTGTAGCTTTTTACCTGTGACTTATTTTCTGCGACTTCAGTTCTGTGACTCTTTTCTTGTGACTTTTTTCCCTACGACGGTCCAGATGCGTCATTGTATCCCTGGCAGCTTGTTGCAACTCCAACCATACTAATTTATGTAAATCTTTGCAACTATTACTTGACTCACGTTGAAATTTGTAACGTCATTCATTTCGGGCAAATGCTTTCTGTATCACTAGCTACACTATGTTGCAGGGTTATTTGTGAATTTTTAAAATAAATTATTGATTTAAATAAATAACATCTTAAATAAAAAGAATGGCGTTGGGCCTACCTTTATTGTAGAAATTCAAAAATGTTCATTGAACTAATAATGTCTCAGCCTGAACGGCGCAATTTCTTCTACAATTAAATTACTTCTGCCGTTTTATTAACAGTGACGGAACATTATGCGAACAGTGAAACTCTGGGAGTGCGCACTCAGAACTGTGGGGCGAAGGGTACGAACGATAACCTTAAAACTTCCCCATTCAGAACTTCCAGAAACTAATTGCCGGAATATACGCAGGCCATGAAAATGATTCACATTATTCACCATCGTGACTTTTTTTCCTAGGCGAATATCTGACTTTTTTCGTGAATTTTTTTTTTCCTGTGAATGTTTTCCCCATTCCATCTTGACACTTATTCACGTTATACCATCGGATGCCTGGAGCTTATCGTCTTGGTCGTTCAGCCCCTCGCCTAGGAAACAAGCTCAGGAAACGAAACCAAACCGCACGTTAGGTTCTAGGGACGATTGAGGAACAGTTCTTGCTGCAGCAACAGGAAACGCTTCTAAATGTGGACATGTTTTCACATCATCAAAATTGTTTTCAGGTGTTTGAGCAGAGCGTGGAGTTTTTTTTCCGAGCGAACGCTTCGCACGATTTAATTTCCTAAAAATATCTCTTTCTCCGGCGCCGCCACCAAACTGCGTACCCCTCCTCTGCACCCCCCCCCCCCTCCTCCTCCTCCCCGTGCACTCCCAAAGTGCATTAACAGCTTCTTTATGTTTCGAGTAGAATAACCTGTCAAGAATGCGGAAATGGTAAATGATAGAGAAAGAAAATAAATTTCAGCCAAACGTGATTGATGATCTGACATTAGCACGGCCGACAGACAGTGCTTATTAGAGCACGAGAATTTTCAGAAAAAAAGGATAGCCTAAGGAGGAGCAGAAGGAGTCGCAGAGGCCAACAATGTCAAAATGGTACAATGCTGCAACATGTAAAGTGGCGCAACTAGGCGGCGATGCGCACGAGTTAGGATTAGAGTTCACTCGAAGAAGATGCAACGCTTGTTGGTTGTTGGGAAAATAAAATAACATTGTCGCACAGAGAAAGGTTAACTCGTTCGGTTTCTCGACAGTGAACTACGGTTGGATCTTTGAGTGCCCCCCCCCCCCACCCCGCCCCTCTCCTCTCCTGTTTCCGTGCTGTCTTCTGTCTGGTGTCCGGGTGGCCGGTTTAGTTTTGCCGTTGATATCCTCCTTCTCTTGGGTGTGTTCGACGGTCTGCTGGGGTTCGAAGAAGTAGTTCTTGGTGCCATATGTATTGATTTTGGGTGTTCATTTGGTCAGGGAAGTTTTTATGGGGGGGAGGTGTCACATCACCCCCCCCCCCCCAATGTTTGGCCAGTTGGCAAATCAGTCGGCAAAAATACATAATTTTTGGCCAGTCGGCAAATCAATCGGATAAACTATATAATTTGTTGGCTAGATGGAAAATCATGTCGGTAAATTTCTGGTTTACACCCCTCCATCTTTTACCCTTCCTGACGTCTCTGCAGTTGGTTACAGGGCGTGTGGCCTCATTGCGACATGTTTATTTGGTTTGGCAGTTGTTTTGTATCTCGAATTTCGTTTGTAATAGAATTCATGGGTTCGGCCCTTTTTATGCTCTAAATTCGGTAACTCGTTGTGAAACAAAGTGAAACTTTCCTGGTTTTTGTTAAAATATTCCAGTTTTAAACCGTAGGGTCTTAAGTCTATATTGGGCGGCTGACATGGCTGAATGACTTATTAATTCTTCAATACGGGTTTCGAGAGGTCAGTTGAATTGCTTCCAACTTGTTTTCTTCGATTGTTTGCCACGATTACTTTTGATTTGTTTTTCCTTTTGCATCTTCAAACGTCTTTAAAAACCTTCAAGCATCTTGCGTCTTCAAATATTTTCAAGTTTTGCGTGTTCAGGCACCTTCAAAAATCTTCAAGTTTTGCATCTTCAAAAATCGTTAGGTTTTGCATCTTCAAGCATCTTCAAAAATCGTTTTCAAGCATCTTCAAAACTTTTTCACCATCCTGAAAATATTATACATATTTTTTGTTCTATATTACAGTATGCGTAGGCCACTTTATCGCATTAAAACCAATACCCAAACCAAAAAGTACAGTCTCCCCCCCCCCCCCCAAAAAAATAAAACGAACCCAGCCAACGAAAAAAATAACAATACCGTCGCACCTCTATGGACAATTCCGTCCGAAACTAATGATAGCTGATGAATTGATTCCATTGAAGCTTTAAAAAAAATATTTTTTTTAAATCCCACTCTTGATTCATTCTCTGACACATCGAATTAAACAAAACAATCATCTTTAATTGAAATTTCGTCGTTAACCTGTTCTCAAAGGCACTGCTCCGACATCGCTTTCAATTTAATCATTGTTCTTTCATTGAGTTACTGTGGTCTTTTTTAAGAACAACAGTAGCTTCTTTTCTTTCCTGGCCGGGGGGTTCTTTCTTGAGGCAATTCGTTTGCGCTGTTGAAGATGGGGTGGAAGGGGCGGAGGGGGGTGGGGGTAACCTGAAATAAACGAAGAGAAGGAGTCAATGAACTCAAAGGAAAGCGTTGAAACGTTCGACTTGTTAAGTTTGGCGAAATCAAGCCAAGCAAGTGGGAATTGGGCCCAAATGAAACCAAGTCGATTTTTGGCACTCTGTCATATAAATTAACCCTCCTGCCACTCCTCCGCACACATTTGCGAACGCCACCCAAATTCCGCTAATGTCTTTTCGGTAACGTAAATGAAAATTGTGACAAGACGGAAAATTGGAAATTCATTGGTAGGAGGCGTTGTTAAGGCTGATAAAGTTGTCCAGCGCTTCACTTCCGTATCGCACGCGTGGACCGGAAGTGGAAGCGCGTAGCAGGAAGTTGCGTCAAATGAGTTGAGTTTTTTTTTTTGTTTTTTTCTTTGCGATGCAGTCACATACCCACACACTACCACAGTAGATGCCCGCATGTGGATTGGGAACCCCACGAAAATGGAAAACAAACTAAAAAAAACACTAAGGAAAAATATTTCCAACAATCAAAACACGAGATTACATGCTAGAAATCATGAAAAAGATATATACATCAGTTTAAAGAAGAAGAAAAAACAAAGAAAATTACAAAGATAAGAAACAACAAAAATTTGAATAATCCAAAGAAAACGGCCTCGCGCAAATCAAGGGAGCCTGCTGAACGGCAAAAAGGGGAGGGCTCGAAAACTGGAAAGGGAAAAATAATCAATCTGGAGCGCAAAAAGGTCAATCAGCGACATGAAATTACGTGACAGGTGCAGTGGGAATAAGTCTCCACTTCATTACTTGCTATGCTGGATAGGAAAGCTTACATTTTAACATTTTACGCTCGCACGTTTTTTCCACACGTTTTTTCCGCATAATAAGGACAACCAGCCTGGGGGGGGGGGCTTGCGCTCCAGTAGCCCCAATGCAGGGGTGCCCTGTGCGCAATCATACTTTGCCGAAAGATGCGGGGATTGCAAACGTTTTCATTACCGTAACTTGTTTGTTGACGCTAAAATACGTGAAAAACTGCTCTGAAAATTGTTCATGACGCAAAACTTCGATCAGGGAAACTAATCAAAAAGAAAGTTTTCCTGACAAACATTGACGTTCCAAAATAAAATTGGTCCCAAAATTGAAAAAAAAACAACAACACTTAAAACGACGAGGTGTTTTGCAGCTAAAACAAACAAAAAGATCAACGAAATCAACCAAACCACACGAAGCGTGGATCGACGCCGCCAGAGTGAGCGAAGCGAATGATAGATATGGCTAGTTTGTTGTTACGTATTAGACTAAATGTTTTTGTATTAGGCTACTTTCCTAGAGTTTTTCTTTGAAAATGGGTTTTGCATGTGATTTTTCTCTTCGTTTTCATTAGTATTTTAATTTCGTTCATTCTTGATTTTGGTAGTATTATTGGAGCCCAATTTTTTGTTTTCAACTTTTTGTGTAGCTAGGTTTTTTTTTTATTACTATATTTGCTGTCCCAACACCACGCGAGTGCGTCAACTATTGTGGGGTGAGATTAGACTTCATTCAATTTTGTTTTTATTTGAGATGAATAAATTTACTTCCATTGCGTAAATCCTAAAAGGAAATTGGACGACAATTTTACGCGTTTCCTGGTCTTCCCTTTATGATACGTTTGTTTCGTTGTCGGGTTGAGGAAAAGCAGCATGTTGTAACTTTAAACTGTTCAAATATGGGTGAGAAATTTGTTGTGAACGGTAGGCTTCCTCAGTAGCCAGAGTGTACTACAGGGAAGCTAATCTACATGCATCCCCTTTTTGCTTGCGTTTCATGTTGGTGTAACAGATTTGGTGTTGATTTATGTGTTTGTTTATTGCTATCTGTTGAAAAATATTTGAACGGTATTTTAGCCCAAAATTACGCCTGCAGTTACCCCCTCCCC
>JAHWFP010166868.1:0-28978 GCA_023313725.1 Lithobius niger
CATGTGCACTTTGGGCTTCTCCTGTTCAACGTACTTTATTCCAGTGCTTGCATTTTTCCTAAACCTGAATAGCTAGGTTAAATTTATGTCAGTATTTGCATTGCGTCTGGTGGCAGAAATATTAAACCAACATCCGGACTGCCTTATAACAGCCACACGCAGTTATGTGTCTGCGCGCTGTTGTCGCGAGATTCGGCGTAGTAATACTACGACGTCACTTCCGCCCTCGTCTTCTCGTGATCACGTGAACGACGTCAACGTCTGGCCTACAAGACGAATTGCGGGTCACGTGACAGCATTGACGCAAAAACTGTGTCGTCACAACCGGAAACAATGAAACGTCGTGGTTATTGTAGGCGCAAAGGATTATATACGTGCGGGACGCAACAAATAAAGTTACCAATACTCAACAAAAAATTTCCTAGACGCCACATTTTAAAACGGATTTTTAGCTAGGGATTGACTAACGGTAAGTAAATAAAACTTTGGGGCCGAACTTGATGTGTGGAGGATCGATAAAAATGGCGCTGAGAGGAATGTCCCTTTAAGAATGGACTAAAACATTGAGCGTACGCCATGTTAAGTAGTCTGTGCTTGAGCACTCTGAAATGCTTGTTTTATACTCTTGGCTTCTTTTTATCTCTAAATATAAATTGTCTGTTGTAAATATGTTAAATTGTTGACACATACAAGCTAATTTCAAGCTTCGTGTCAAACTGTATTTTTAATTTTAAGACAATAAAATTTCTGTAATTTCTAAAAAAAAAAAGAAAAAAGCTGGTGAGCAAGACATATGAAAACAATTGGTTTAAATTGGGAGGACAATGCAGTTTCACAAATAAGAAGCAGTTCCACATAAGAAGCAGTTCCACATAAGAAGCAGTTTCACAAATAAGAAGCACTTCCACATAAGAAGCAGTTCCATGCTGAACTATACATAACATTTTCGCTGTTATAATTCAAATCTTATTGTTACATCACATATGTGGGCCTACGATAGGGTAAATTTATGACTGTATATGAAGCACTTCTTGTAATGTGATAAAAGGAGCTTAAGATGCATGACATAAATAAGATCAGGAGTACACATGCAGAGTTAACTTTATATGCTCATGATAAGATTAACGGAAACAGATGATCAGTTTTTGCGATAATTTTTTTTTAGTATCATCAACAGTTTGAGACAATGTCAGGATTATCTTTTCCTAGCACAATTAAAATACTACGTTGACAGTTCACTAGAATCTAGATGACCCCACACGTAATTAGACCTATATTTTCATGTTTATTATTATTATTGCTGTTATTATAAAATTAGCAAATTTAATAATTAGCAAATTTAATAATAAATATAAAGCCACGCTATGCGAAGTAAGTCTCTGCTTCTGTGTGCAATCTGTTGAACAGTGAACAAACAATTTTGTTACCTAAGGGGGTTTATCTTGGAGGATCCTACACTCCCAGACTCCCCTATCCGATTCTTGGTATCGATCTTGTACAACTTATTTGTGTGTATTGTTTTTATTCAGTCGTTTGTTGAGCATTTCGTATTAATATTTTTAGAAAACATTTTTGTCGATGAATCAAAGCTTCTTAAAATGTACTACAACCAAGGCAATACTATGAATTCGGCAGCAATTCACTGTTGTCTTCTGTTTTACAGTTAAAGATTTAACTTGTTCTACCTGTCTTTAGATTTATTTTCATACCCGCCCCCCCCCCCCCCTGCAGAAAAGGAGTAGCCAACACTCTGAACCTCCCGAGATGAAGAGAATAACATTTTTCTGAAAAAAAATAAAGTTGGAGAATGGATAGTAGAACTCCATATGTTGAATAAATTGGCCAAAATCCAAATTCCTAAAAATATTTTTTCTGTTGCTTAAAGATTAAAGCATTTTACCACTTTAGTTTTAATATTTTCCAGGAACTTTGGTTTCTTGCTAGTTTCATGTTAGATTTAATTTTTGTTCTGTATACGGGTCATGTAAAATCAGTGTTATTTTCATGTTGGTTTTTTGCTACTGACGTAGTTACTATTTTGCAAGATTCATCTTCGTCTTAGTCGTGACTAGTTTTGTATTAATACTTACTTGTTTTACATTAGCCACGTTATTTTGTGTTAGTTTATTACTAGTTTTATGGTTCGTCTAAGTTTCTTACTAGTTTTGAGAGAGTTGGGTTAAAATAGCACTGACCCAGGACCGACCTCTGAAATCTTACAGAAGATATACGATGCACTAAGTTAAAATACTACGGAGAGAAACCTATCTGGGAGTTAGAGATCAAAGGTGACAAAAAAATTCAAGAAAGAAAGTTTTTCATTAACTTGGCTTGAAAAATTGAGTCAGAGCTTATTAATCCAAGAAAATCGTGTAGGCATGTGACTAGTTTATGACCCAACAATAATTGTAAGCAGTTATTTTAAATTATCAATAACTATTCTCTAATAGTTGCAGACAGGGTGGTCCACAAAAAACTGACGACCCAAAAGTCCAACTTTTCTAGTTAGCACCCCTCAGAACCAGGAGAGGACAAAAATCAAATCTAATGAAATGGTAAGATTTCTGTCCTTTCCTGGTTTTGAGGGGTGCTAACTTGAAAAGCTGGAATTTAGGGTCGTCAGTTTTTTGTGGACCACATTGTATTTAGGCATGTGCAGAAGTTAAATCATGCGCAATGGCTGTTTGCCGTGACGTCACCATGAGTTAGCTAATGACGAACACGAACAATGGCTGTTTCGCCGTCTGATTGGACTAGCCCAGTCACGTGATATGCACGTCGCAGCAAACATCCATGAAGTGTGGTATAGAGTAGCAATTCCAGTGGCCTCGAGGGGGCCACTTATTCTTAACGATAGTGTATCAAGGCGCTTCGTAGATGACATTAATTATGCACAAAACATTATCCGTGGTTGTCCTAGGAAAAAGACTTCAAGTTCGTACAGTAATGAGGAAAATACAGATTTTATTACCCTCATGGCAAGTATCCGACAAAATGTGAAACTTCTCGTTAAAAGGGAACGTAAGTCTTACGATTCTACCCTGTTTCTACCTTTATAGGCAAATTCACATCCATTTATTTTTCTGTTGGGAATTTTCTTTTGGTACTGGGAGAGGGGGCCTTAGTTTCGCAAAATGCACCTACACAAGTGCAATGTAAATCCGGCACTGTTCCGTAGTGAGCGTTTAGTGAACTACAACAGTTATTTGCGAGCATTTCAGTACCGACTGTCAATCATTTGGAAATGTATGATCAATCAATGAGTTATGTGGATTGAACACTTCATATAACTAACTCGTCTTCACAATGAATAATTAGCTGCAATTGTGCCCCCCATTATTCTCTTTGTTTGTAAATTTTCTTCCTTGAATGCTCTAACAACAAATTCAACAACATCTGCCTACTGAATAAAATCACAACTGATCAAGCAGAATTTGCATCTAGATACACAATGAATTCATTACAAACTCAATGGTGCCAACAATGTAAACTGTTAAAGATGACAAAATAGCACCGCAATACTGACGAAAAAAAATTTCAAGTGTCGTCCTTAGTACGAAAATTAAAAAGGGACCCTGGATTGAGCCTCGAATGCCCTAAAGCACTATGCTAACTAGATACTATGGATTTCAGTTTTACAAAAGACCCAAG
This sequence comes from Lithobius niger, assembly GCA_023313725.1. NCBI lineage: Eukaryota > Metazoa > Arthropoda > Chilopoda > Lithobiomorpha > Lithobiidae > Lithobius > Lithobius niger. Next base: position 3,652 of record JAHWFP010166868.1, read on the forward strand.
TTTCCGGGGTCATGGTCATACATGATTGTCATTAGGTTGGAGTGTAAAGACCTATTTTTGGAAATCCTCACTCGCAGGGTGCGGAAAAGTTGCTCTTGAGCATCACTATGACACACAAAAAATTTCATCACTCTGGGGTCATGTCTTGAGGTGCCCCAAGAGCCTTCAACTTTAACATTGTACGGCAATGGGCGGAACGGCAAACTGAACAAAAATGATGACTTGACATTTTAAAAATCTAATTTTTAAGATTATCTCATTCGATTCACTCAGAAACTACGTTAGCACGCCATAATTAAAAAGAATTACATTTTTCCTAAATAACTATGGGAATAATTTATTATTGAAAAATGGCCAAAATGGCCTTTTCGGTGATTTGGGGCCCATAACTGCGACTTGCACTATAGCGCGGAAAAAAATTGTTTTGGAGGGGAATTATGGCTACCTTTCTTATTTGGTAAGTGTTTGAAATGGTAATGTTAAAATTAAATTTAAAACCAGTCAAAATCTTCATTTTGCCTATTTCAACATTCCACCCATTGCCGTGCAATGTTAAAGGGCAATTACATCAATTTTGACATGCATGTTTGACTTTTGGATCACTTACACAATAACTAAACACAAGAATTGCGGTAAGAATACGTTACTTACGTCCGATACAACAATTTAATTACTGCATGACCAAAACACGACACGGAGATCGCCATTGTTTTTCTGGAACGCTCAGAAATTAATGCCGACAGATGTCACTTTTCGATTTCGACTCACAGCCTATTGAGATAGCTGTATTGACTGTGAGGAGCTCAAGCGTCTGACGGCCTTAGCTGGCCGGCAGTGTAGTGGCCAGCTAAGGCCGTACAGACGCTTGAGCTCCTCACAATCAATACAGCTATCTCAATCGGCTGCGAGTCGAAATCGAAGAGATCCGTCTGTCGTCATTAATTTCTGCATGTTCCAGCAAAACATTGGCGACCTCCGTGTCGTGTTTTGGTGATGCAGTAATTAAATTGTTATATCGGACGTAAGTAACGTATTCTAACCGCAATTCTTGTGTTTAGTTATTGTGCAAGTGATCCAAAAGTCAAACATGCATGTCAAAATGGATGTAATTGCCCTTTAAACTTGAAGGCCCTTGGGGCACCTAAAGACATGACCGTAGACTGATGAAATTTTTTGTGTGTGATAGCGATGCCCAAGAGCAACTTTTCCACACCCTGCCAATGAATGAGGAATTCCAAAAAAAAAAAGGTTTCTACACTCCACCCTATTTGTCATCCTTGTCCAGTCACGATGGTGACTCCATTGTGTTTTTTTTTTTCATTTATTACTAATTTGCTGTTATTTTCAATTATTTTTTAACTGTACCAGTTATACCCTTTAACTAGGTGTATAAGTGAGTTCAAGCTCACGATTACTCGACCGAGCGAGGGATGCTACAATTATAACAGTTTATTTTCTATATTCGTATTTCCATCTTACGCAGCAATGTCTGAATATAAAGTGATTCAACACCGAAACGATCATTGCACGTGAACAGCAAAGCAAGAGAACTCATCTAACGCCAATCTTTACGAGCACGTCTGGGTACCTCAACAAGCGTGAATGCTGTAGAAATGGAAAAAAAAAACTGACAGCGTTGTTTGAAACGGTTTGAAATTGGCAGAGAAGTGGATTTTTTTTTTATCACATGTAATTATTTTCTGCATTCCTCACATTAATATAAATTTTAGCGTGGTACATTATGGCAAATGACTGAGATGTGTATGTAACATTCGGGGCTACTGGACTTATAGATTGGGTGTCCTTATCATTGCTACTGAAAATTGGCGAAAAAGCTAATTTTACCTTAGGGGGAGATCAAAATTGGTTTCTATTGGCTAACCGAAAATATATACTACCTATAAATTTCAATGCACTTGACGTTTTTCGCTCTCTACATCCGGCCAGCTGCACAACCCCACTGTGCATGCACGCAGCCCTCCTGTAAAAGCCTTCTACCCATGCTGGCCGCCATCTTTTTACCTCTGTCATGGTGATGACTCAAGAGGGGAGGTAGGGTGGGTTTACAGGTAGTATATATTTTCGGTTAGGCAATAGAAACCAATTTTGACCTCCCCCAGGTAAAATAGGGCTTTCTATGTGCCGTTTACGAACATATCTACTTACCTGTAAATTTCAATGCACTTACAGTTGACCTCTTCAAAGTATGGTGGCGGGCACCACATGACGGGTTACCCCGGGCTGGCTCCCCCAAAACGTTTAATCAACAGAAACAGGAGTGGAGGTCATACGTTGGATATGGTGTCCTGTTGGGTGAGAGGAAGGTCTTGCTTCTGTCTTCTGGAGGTCTTCGTTTCTGTTATTAAGTGCTTAAGGTGACTGGACTACACATCTGGCTAACGACAACGAGTCCTACAGACAGTGTAGCCATTGACTTGCCTGAACATTGGTTGCGAATGGATGTTGGTCTTTTGAGGAATGTTGGCCTCAAAGTGTATGAGGACAGTACGTCTTGTTGTGAGGGCAGATCCCAGATGAAGTCGTCCAAGACTTGTTCCATTGTCACAGAAGTAGTGATTTGTAACGACAGTCTGGCTTCAGATGTCGTTTGGAGGGTTTCAGTGATGGAGACATGGATGTGGAGCATCCATGCAGTCTTAGGTGCCCTGAGTTTGTGGATAACCTTGTTGAACCAACTTGTGATTGTTGTGCCCGAAGTTGCATTGGTCCTTTGGAGAATGGGAAAAGGTGGATTCGACCTTTTCGACACTTGTCAACTTGTTCAATAGAAGGTTAGGCGTGGGGTTCAAACTGGACATAGTGTTCTTACATGTTTGTCGCCAATGAAATTTGAGAGTGTTGGAATGATAACAGGCGTCGAGGTTTCAGAGAGTAATTACGTTGTGGTTCGGAGTCCAGACGTGCGTGGTTTGGGATGGACGAGATTGATCATAAAAAAAAGGAAGACACCTGTGGCGGTGACAAAGAGACCCAGATGGTGTGATCTGTTTCTTGTCTTGACGTGTTCCTGAAGAAGTAGATAGTGAGCACGGAATGACTTCGTCAGGGTCCGGCTCATGGGTGTGGTGTATCGACAAAGTCGACAGCGTTCAGAATTCATGAGTTGTGGTCCATGTCATTGTCGGGAGATTTCAGAGTTGCGAATGGATGTTGGTCTATTGAGGAATGTTGGCCTCAAAGTGTATGAGGACAGTATATCTTGTCGTGAGGGCAGATCCCAGATGGAGTCGTCCAAAACTTGTTCGACTGGTGAAGTTGAGAAGTCGGTGAAATCTCACAGCGAATGATGATGGTCAGAGAAGCTGTGGTGAGGTTTAGATGGCTGGTTAATCCTGAAGAGTTTCAGATGATCAGTAGTGAAGAAGAGTGATTAGAAGAGTTTTCGACCTGGTCAATATGATTAGCGTTGCGATAAGTGGTGGTGTATTACACAAGTGTCTTGTGGATGAAAGGCAACGCTTTGTTCAGTGATTGATTTGAAGTATTCATGGTCATGGCATTGAAGTCGTGTTGGTAGGTGGACTGAGCCATGATGAAAGGCTTCTTTTGGTGAAGGCTTCGGATGGACCCAGAAGTAGACCATGCTGTCTTTTGATGGAAGATGGGAATAGCTGCATTCGGCCGGAGGCTTGAGGCTTCTTTCAGGTGAATATACGGCCAAAGATTAGCTGAGAATCAATCGTTATCAGAGTTCCTTGACGAGGGGCAAAAGGAGATTCCAGCAGGCGGATGATAAATCGCAATTTCAATGCTGGGTAGGGTCAATCAGCTGGGTAGGGTCAATCAGCAAGAGCTTCAGTCGTGGTTGACGGTGTTATTCTGGAAGTTGCAGACGATGATGGGTGAGACATAGTTGGCAGTGATGGAACATAACAAAAAAAGCTGCTGGAGAAGACTGATTGATTAATTCAGCTTCTAGCGAGTCTTCGCAGGGGTTAAGAGGCTGATGTACAAATGCCACGACGTGTGGGTCGATGAGATTCATCGAGCGTCGATGCTGAATCCAGAGTATCGTTAGGAAGAGATGAGCCGGTGTGTATTAATGTCTGATGAATGCGAGGTTGGTGGCGAAAGATTCGTTCCTTGTTGATTAAGGCAAGGCCAGAGCACCGCATCATGGATGAGGTGGTATGAACTGTGTCATGCTTCCATTTCCTTAATGGGGTCGATGTTGGAAGAGGAAAACCATCCCAGTACGATTCGCTGTCAGAAGACGAGGGTGGTGCCAGGGTCATAAGTTTGGCCTAGTAGTACCAATCTTTGATGACTCAGGCCATGTGTCGATTAATTCACTTGTCGAATCATTGCCGAGTTGCAGTGGTCACAGTCGAAGGATGAGAGGATCGACATGATGAGGACGATGAAATGTTTCATGTTAATTGTCAGAATTGGTTGAAATCGTCATAAGTTTATTTTATTATTATTATTATTTTTTTGGACACGAGCTGTCGCTGAGGTAGTTGCGAGGATGATGCATGGTTGAAGGTGACGACGATGGATGTGGTGAAGGACAGTGTTCACCGTGAGTGAGTGGTGATTCCGTGGAGAGTTCACGGCCAGGATGAAGGAAATTGTGGTAGTGAAGGAGATGGTCAGGACACGATTGTTGCATCTCTGAGCAGGAGACTGGCTTCAGGTTACCGTCAAATCCAAAGGGCAGCTGAGATGATTCGGAAAAATCCTGTTTAGTTGGTGAACTTTCGGTGAAGGAAGCAGGCAAGGGATCAGACAAAGGATCATCTTGCTAAGGTGAGCAAACGAGGGATCCAATGAGTAAAGGCTGGCAGGGGCCCGAAGGGGCTGCAACGAATGGCGTCAAGGGATGGCAGACAGCAGCGGGAGAAGTTTGCAGAGCTGATTGTGTAAGATGAGGTGGTACAGCAAGCAGAAGAACGTGGGCATGAATCTGTGATTTCCGATGCAGAAGAACGTGCAGGCCAGAATGATGGAAGCCATAAAATGTTGCAATGATGTTCGGCGAGGGACAGAAAACGTGAAGGATGAAGGCCAGAGGTAGCTGTGATGAGCGCCATTGAGGGGCAGTGGGCAGCGAAGGGCGGTGATCCAATATCGCTGCGATGATGGTCGGTGATGGACAGCAGGCAATGAAGGATGAAGCTTTGAAGTGGCAGTGCTGAACGCCAGTGAGGGATAGCAGGCTGATGGGAGTTGTTATGATAGACACGAGGGACAGCCGACAGAAAGAATAACATGCTGCAAAGGGTGAGGGCCCAATAGAGCTGCAGTGAAGGTCGGCAAGGTGCAGTAGGCAGGAGGGACGTCCAAGAAAGTTGTGCATCAACGGGCGAGGGTAAGCAGCAGCCAGTGATGTCCAGTAATGTGTAGCTGAACGACGGTGGTAAGCTGCCGTGTCCATGACTGCAATGGTGCACAAACGAAAAAAGGTCTGGGTGATGGTTCTTCGTTAGAGCGAATGTTGTTCCGCAGGCGAACTGTGTTCCATTAAGGCGAACGACATTCGGGCGAAGAGTCCTTTTTAGGGCTAACGCAGTGCAGCAGGCGAACTGTCATCAGTGGAGGAGTTTTTCACCAAATGAATAACGTGCGACACGAAGAGTCTTCTCTGAGGCGAACGTTGCTATGGGTCGAACGCTGTATTGCAGGCAAACTGTCTTCAATGGAAGAGATTTCCACCAGATGAATGACGTTCGGCACGAAGAGTTTTCTCTGAGGCGAATGCTGCAATAGGGCAAACGCTGTGTTGCACTTGGACTGTCTTCAATGGAAGAGTTTTCCACCACATGATTGCCGTTCGGTGCAAAGAGTCTTCTCAGGGGCAAACGCACTTAAGGGCGAAAGCTATGTTGCAGGCATACTGTTTTCAATGGAAAAGACTGCCACAAGATGAAGCACAAAGTGTCAACACAGAAGCCAACATGTTTGGCAGGCGAACAGTCTGCAAAGGAAGAGTTTACCTCAAAACAAAGACGTTCGGGGTGAAGAATCATCATAGGGTGAACGTTACACTGTTGGCAAACTGCCTTCAATAGAAGAATATTCTACCAGACAAATGACGTTTGGTGCAAAGATTCTTCTGAAAGACAAACGTTGCGGAAGGGCGAATGCTGTGAAGATTCTTCATAGATCGAACATAGTGCTGCAGGCGAACAGATTTCAATAGAAGAGTTATCCTCCAGACAAATGACGTTCGGCACAAAGAGTTTTCATGGGGCAAATGTTGTCCTTCGGGTGAACATTGTTTGAGCGAAGTTGTATTTTCTTTGGGCGAACGACGTTCGAAGTGAAGGGTCTTTGTAGAGCGAACGTAGAGAGGTGAACGTAGATGGACCTGTCAAGTGAACCAGAGGAGGAGTGAAGCGTCTTCGACGAGAGCTTGAGGAAAAGAGTTGGCAGCCGGCCTGGGACGAAGACTTTTATAGGAGGGCTGCGTGCATGCGCAGTAGGGTTGCTCAGCTGGCTGGATCTAGAGAGCGAAAAACCTCAAGAGTGATAAGGAGCATCAGGGACCTGAATCCATAGAAATTTACAGGTAGTAGACATTTTTGTAAACGGCACATGGAAATCCAAATATCTCCTAAAATATCTGAGGTAGGAATTTCAACTTCGAACTCATGCATTTCATGCAGCATAGCCTCCCTTTCAGGAAATGTCAACCAAATCGGAACGAAATTGCGAGCGTTGTCATGTCCCAAACAGTAAAACACACAGACAAACACACAAATTCCAATTTTAGTCAAGTATTCGACCTCACTTGCTTCGTTCACTCGGTCAATGATTGGTTCGGCATTTTTGCATCATTTAAATAAAGTTCTAAGACTCAACACAGATCAAGATCAATCATCAATGCACGAATGATGAATCAAAAATACCTACCTCGACAAAAACTGTGCCTAAATTGTCGTCACTCCAGTATTCCAGGTCTGGGTTAGCGTCAAAATTCAGGAGCAAAAATGTCTTAATGTAGTAGGAGACAAGGGGTTCCCTCCAAATTTCATTGCGGTCACGGAGAAGCTAAAAGTTGAGAAAATGCGAAAAGTGTCATTCGTGGAAATTCGTAATCAACTAATCATCCAGCAAAGTAAGACACAAAATAAAATACATATGAAACCTTGAATATTTTGATCATCTTCCTGAGGCATCCTGTGTTATCAAGGAGCTTCCTTTCCACTTCCGGGAATGCACTTCTCCAAAGTTCGTGTTCTTGAGGGTCATGTGCAAACCGGTCCTTTGGAGGTTTAGGTACCAGAAACCACTGGACACATTTCTGCAGTTAAAAAAAAATGAAGGTTAAAGGTCACTGTGTACCATTTTATGTTAACGAAAATGATGTAATAGTACAAGCATTATATGCAAACTAGAGGAAGCCCGTGCTATGCACGGGACCGGTCACATTTCCGGGGACACATTTCCCGGGACATTTTCCCGACGACTTGTCAAATTGATCGACCACTCATGCCTGGCTCTTTTTTGGCTGCAGGTAGAGTGGGAGAGTGCATTTTCAATGCGGGCGCGAGGAGGGAAGAAGTGGTTTTCCTTTAGGCTTTCCTTATGGCTTTCCTTTTAGCCGGCCTCCGATATTATAATAAAGATTTAGGGGTAAACCTCTCACTAAATGCAACAGAAATTCTAACAACTGTTCAGTACTCTTATAAGTGTCCTCTTTAACATACAAACAGTCCTCACGAATCCTAGTGGTGGAACATGGGCATTCAAGTCGCCATCTTGGAAAAATGACGTGGAAAAAAATGTTTTTTTGCCCCTAAGTCTGTAACGGTTAGCCGCATTAAAAAATTTACAATTTCAAAGTCAATGAGCATCAAATTCTCTACAAAAAAGGTCCTCTTCATTTTTTTTGCTGTCTGTAACGGAAAATCGGAAAATCGGAAAATTTAAATATTCAATATGGCGGCCATATCATATATATCATATATCTAGCGGCCAGATAATATATCGACCATATTTTCGCTTATAGAACAGACAGGATAATCATTTTAGTGTCTAATACTATGTTTTCAGGGTCAGGGAATACTAATAACGGATTATCTTGTTGACAAAATATATGCCTTTTTTTAGGGGCTGGTATCACAGTCACCGTTCGATTTTTCTCTCATTTTCAACTTTCAAACTGCTATTCTGCCGTTTCTAATTTAGGTGGAAGACCCAAATAAGATTCATTCGAAAGGTGGGAATGACGTCTCTCATCAAGGATAAATAAATGGGCTTATCATTGGTAGGGACCGAGCTACGCTCTTTTTTTTCGGGGCTGGTATCACCGTTCGATTTTTCGCTCATTTTACACTTTCAACTGCTGTTCTGACGTTTCTAATTTAGGTGGACGACTCCGATTCGATTCATTCGAAGGAAGGCATCCGCTCTTTCAGTTGAACCTAATTGGAGTCATCCACCTAAATTAAAAACGTCGAAATACCAACTGAAAGTTGAAAAATCGAACAGTAACTATGATACTAGCCCCTAGTAAAAAGGGCATGGCTCGGTCCTTAACAACGATAAACCTATTTATTTACCTTTGATGCAAAGAAGACATTCCCACCTTTCGAATGAATCTAATTGAGGTCTTCCACATAAATTATAAACGGCATAATAGCAGTTGAAAATTGTAAATAAATCGAACAGTGACTGTGATACCAGCCCCTAAAAAAAGGGCGTAGCTCGGTCCCTAACACTGATAAACCCATTTATTTACACTTGCTGAAAAGAAGGCATTCTCACCTTTCGAATGAATCTAATTGGAGGTCTTCCACCTAAATTAGAAACGGCAGAATGGCAGTTGAAAGTTGAAAATGAGCGAAAAATCGAACGGTGACTGTGATACCAGCCCCTAAAAAAAAGGTCTTATATTTTATCAACAAGATAATCCGTTAATAGTACATAGTATTAAGACACCAAAATGATTATCCTATCTGTTCTATAAGCGAAGATATGGTCGATATATGATCTGGCCACTAGATATATTATATATATGATATGGCCGCCATCTTGAATATTTAAATTTTCCGATTTTCGGCCAAACCGTTACAGACAGCAAAAAAATGGAGAGGACTTTTTTTGTAGAGAATTTGATGCTCATTAACTTTGAAATTGTAAATTTTTTGATGCGGTTAACCGTTACAGACTTAGGGAGAAAAAAACAGTTTTGGACGCCATTTTTCCAAGATGGAGGCTTGAATGACCATGTTCCACCACTAGGATTCGTGAGGGCTTGTTATATGCCAAAGAGGACACTTATATGAATACTGAACAGTTGTTGGAATTTCTGTTGCAATTAGTGACAGGTCATTTTGTATAATGCCTGTGCTATAAGGCTACCATTGTATTTTCAGGAGCGACGTATTTTTAGGAGAGCAATTTATTTTTATGCACTCTCAAAAGCTGAGAGCACCTATACCACGCGCCATGGCTGTTTGCTGTGACGTGCATATCACGTGACTGGGCTAGTCCAATCAGACGGCCAAACAGCCGTTGTTCTCGTTCGTCATTGGCTAACTCATGGTGACGTCACGTCAAACAGTCATTGCGCATGGTTTAACAGCTTCGTTCCGTGTATCCGTATTAATAATGATGTTGTAGGGAAGCCTGAAAGGGACACACATAAATGTGACTTTTCGAACGTTATTGCACATCAGGCAAAGAAACAAAGCCTAACAGCTTTAAGTCATAATAGAATAGTAAAACCACAAAACAAAACAGAATCTATTGCAATTAACAGAAAACCAATACACTCCAACAACGAATGAGAGAGTGAAATTTCAAGACTGAAAATAATGCCAAAGACAGCATTTGATGGAGCAAGCAACGGTTCGGACTTTAGGTTCTTTTGTTTTTTTCTGTTTTTGTGGCCAGTTATGTAGGGTAAAGTCGTACTTTAGACTAACGGCCAGTTGTAGAATAACTGCTAAGCATGAACTCGTGCTTAGTTTCTACGTAAAGTTGTGACTGCTAAGCATGAACTCGTGCTTAGTTTCTACGTTAAGTTGTAACATGCCGGTAAAGTCGTACTTTAGACTAACGGCCAGTTGTATCATGACTGCAAAGCATGAACTCGTGCTTAGCTTCTACGTAAAGTTGTAACATGACGGTAAAGTCGTACTTTAGACTAACGGCCAGTTGTAGAATAACTGCTAAGCATGAACTCGTGCTTAGTTTCTACGTAAAGTTCTAACATGTCAGTAAAGTCGTACTTTAGACTAACGGCCAGTTATAGAATGACTGCTAAGCATGAACTCGTGCTTAGTTTCTACGTAAAGTTGTAACATGTCAGTAAAGTCGTACTTTAGACTAACGGCCAGTTATAGAATGACTGCTAAGCTTGAACTCGTGCTTAGTTTCTTTGTAAAGTTGTAACATGTCAGTAAAGTCGTACTTTAGACTAACGGCCAGTTGTATCATGACTGCTAAGCATGAACTCGTGCTTAGTTTGTACGTAAAGTTGTAACATGACGGTAAAGTCGTACTTTAGACTAACGGCCAGTTGTAGAATGACTGCTAAGCATGAACTCGACTTTATAACCGATAAGCTTTAATGTAAAGTCGTTCGTGGGTTGTCTTCGAAACTGTTTCGGGCGGCCTTCTAAGTTCAGGACCGACTTTACCACCTTTGTGACTATTGTAGAACGACTAATATGGCTTAAGGCTAAAGCCAGACTTTATCTTAAAGTCCCACTTTATTATTTAAGCCGCAAAGGTGGTAAAGTTGGTCCTGGACTTACGAGGCCGCCCGAAACAGTTGCGAAGACAACCTATGAGCGACTTTACGTTAAAGTTTGCCCTAGAGCTTACTTTATAATACCGGTTATAAAGTCAAAATGTGATGTACGACTTTAGCCTAAAGTACAACTTTACCGACATGTCGCAACTTTACGTAGAAACTTAGCGCGAGTTCATGCCTAGCAGTCATTCTACAACTGGCCGTTTAATAATAAAGTGGGACTTTAAGATAAAGTTAAAGTAGGGCTTTAGCCTAAAGCAATGGCAGTCGTTCTACAACTGGGGGGTCAGTCACACGTCACATTGCAACTTTCCCTTAGCTGTAGAACGACTGCTATTGGTTAAAGACTAAAGCCAGACTTCAACTTTATCTGCAAGTCGCACTTCATCATTTAACGGACGGTTGTAGAACGACAGCTGAGCATGAACTCGTGCTTAGTTTCTACGTAAAGTTGGAACATTTCGGTAAAGTCGTACTTTAGGTTAAAGTCGCACGTCACAATGCTACTTTATAATCAGTATGATAAAGTAAGCTCAAGGGCAAGCTTAACGTAAAGTTGCATGTGGGTGGTCTTCGCAATTGCTTCGGGCAGCCTCGGAGTCCTTGAACGAATTTACCACCTTTGCAACTAACCCCCGGTTGTAGAACGACTGCTATTGCTTAAGACTTAAGCCAGACTTTAACTTTACTTAAAGTCCCACTTTATAATTTAAGTCGCAAAGGTTGTAAAGTCGTTCCTGGACTTACGAGGCCGCCCGAAGCAATTGCAAAGACCACCCACGTGCAACTTTACGTTTAAGCTTGCCCTTGAGCTTACTTTATAATACTGATTATAAAGTAGCAATGTGATGTCACTGACGTGCGACTTTAACCTAAAGTACGACTTTACCGAAATGTCCCACTATACGTAAAACTAAGCACGAGTTCATGCTTAGCAGTCGTTCTACACAACCAGCCGTTAATTGATTGAAGTACGACTTTATGATAAAGTAGAAGTCTGGCTTTAGTCTTAAGCAATAGCAGTCGTTCTACAACTGGGTGTATTTCGTTGAGCAGCGGCTTAACACACGTATGTGATTTCCAGCATTCTAATTATTTAATATAGGCTTACCATAAAGTGCTTTTGACTTAAAGCGACGTTATTTCAGCACAACTTGAGTTCAGTGTAGGAAAAAATCAGTGTGCCCTCAGTTTGTGACAATTTAAACTCACCTGATCCTTAATCAACCGTCGAAGACGGGGGCTCCGATACATTTCCTTTGGCATCTTGGAACAGCAAGTGCTGACAACAAGCACCAGGTCCACATCAATCCTTCTCTCTGGAAATCCCCCTTTAATGTGCATTGTGAAAGCAGGGCAACATGGTCCTTGTGGTTTTCTCTGGAAATTAAGTAACACAAAAGTATACAAGGTATAACAGCTGTACCAGTACAGTACTTACCAAAAAAACGTTACTGAATAGGTAAGTGGCTAAATGGTGAGTGAGAAAAAAGACAAGTTACAGAAAGAACAATAAATGTGCATTGACAACTTTTCTGAAAGCTCCATGCAGTTCCTTTTTTTTTACTTTTATTCGTTAAAAGTATATAAAAATGGGAAAGATTCCTGTAACATCTATCTTAATAAATGGCCATAAAACTAAATGAATGATTAAGACCTGCCCTATGATGAATTAAATTGACACATTGTTTAGTATTTTATCAATATACAGCACAATATCGGGCAGGTAGCTGTATACTGAATACCATTTCAGAATAAACATAAATAATTTGAACTAGCAAGGATTCAAAAACCTATCGAATAAAAAAAGTGGATCTTGGAATCCTTTCTAGTTCAAATTGTACATTTCGGTTTGTTTTGACATGTACGCTAGTTGAAACGGAAATTGTTTTATTCTTTGAAGAGGAATTTATTATTTATTCTTTAGTATTGAAAATTTACACCTATGAAATGCTTACAACAGTCCTTTATTTTTTTTTTTTTTTGGGGGGGGGGGGGGATTGATCCAGAACATTGACGAATACAGGACTGAAAACATTCCTACCCTAGGATTCAATTTTTTTTTAGAGTCAAGTATTCCGACAAGCGTTAACAAGGTTTGTGTCGTTCGCGTGCGCTTAGTCTTACAAAACCTACAACGAAATTATTAAAAACCAAAAACACAATGTTCGTTGCACATGGTTTTGAATAGTTTTTTTTTTTTTCATCTCCAGTGTCGGCTGACAACAACAGGCATATGTCACAGATGAGAAAGATTCTAAATCTCTGAGACACAACATTAATCCAATGTCATCATGCCCATAAGAGAAGTCCAGAGTAGGCGTTCAGGTCTTGCGCAAAGTCTTGGGAAAAAAAACTGGGTGAAGTCAAAATAAGTTAGTACTCAGTGGCACATAGATGTCGAATGTGCAGGATGTGCAGCTGCCCAAATGTATTATAAGCCAAAAGTTTATTAGCAGTTCTCCTGTTCTTCTGTTTTCGTATTAGTTTTTACGTAAAACTCAGTTCACTGACGATTTTTTTTTGTTAAGAGTTTTGTCTGCGTGCATAGTATAGGGTGGAGTGTAAAAACAGTTTTTTGGAATTCCTCATTGGCAGGGGGTGGAGAAGCTTTCTTGGGCATCACTATCACACACAAAAAAATTTCATCATTCTGGGGTCATGTCTTGTGGTGCCCCAAGGGCCTTCAAATTTAACATTGTACGGCAATGGGCGGAACGGTGAAAAAGGCAAAAATGGTGATTTGACTGTTTAAAAATCTAGCGGGGATGGGGGTCGGATCCCGAATACCGAATGCGGTCTTTTACTTCTCGTTCCTGCGACGGAGCTCCTTGTGTTCTTCTGACACTGGCTTTTGATTTTTAAACTTACGGAATATCAAACAACTTACACACATTTCTGCCACTGTTTCTGGCAACGTGAACGCATCACTGTTCATCGCTTTTTCTATTAGATCTTGGAACCATGTAACCATTTCATCAGCCAGCAAATAATTCTGGCTATCAAAGAATCGTACGACTTGCTTGTACGGGTTGCGCCATTTACCCTTATTCCTCAGCAATCGTCGTGGACTAGCCTTTAACCGGTATCTTACATACGTCGAGTCATCATACGGCATTGAAATCTGGAAATATTAAAATGAAAAATGAATAAAACGAATTACAGAGCACTGGACACTAATGGGAGTGAGTTGTGATTGCATAAGTTTAGTTTTCAGCAAACATTAGTACAACATTGAGAACGTGCCCACACCTCAACAAGAGCTAATGCTCGTGTGTGGCACGTTGGATACAATTTTAAAAAAAATACCGAAGAGATTGTAACAAAAGTGGTAATCAATGCCAACTCGGAAATAAATCGACTGGCCTAAAAACGCAAAAGCATACTAATGAAAATAATACAGGTAAGAATTTGTACTTGATGTTACTGAAACACATAAAGGGAAGAATCTTTGATTGCAAACGACAAAGTTTAACTTAAAAGTTTTGAAGAAATTTTCTAGCGAATCAGCAAGGATTTACGGAAAGCGGTAAATGTCAACGATTTCTCAAGTTATTTGCTCATGCTATTGTGAGACTTACTACCAAGAAAATAGCTGCACTTACGCAATTTATCTTTAGCACCTTGCGGAAGTAACATAATTGTTTTGCTTCAAGTATGGTACTTAGTAATTCAGTTGGAGTATGGATATTATTCCTTATCTCTTATCGATGCAGGGTGTATGCAGGTCTCGATTTATCTGAGAGTGGTGGAGGATTTTGCTCCCGCAAACTTACGCATATCCCATGGGAGCTACAATTTGCTCTCACTAAAATGCAAAGTGTGTTTCGGAAAATAAAATAATCTTCCTTCCGAAAAGTACTAATTCAGTGAGATTTTTAAAGACTAACAGTCAACAACAGCTGCGAATCGTAACACCACAGCTATTTTTGGGAGAATTACCTTGGGGTTGCCTTCGGGTTCAGCAGGTTGAATGTCGAATGCACTGACATCACCCTCTGCAGTAGTCTGACGTTGCAACTCACAGTACCAGCTGACACAACTTGTTTGTTCATTGTTCTTTGTGCTTACTGTCAAACAGCAGTGCTGTTCAAAGACGTTTATTCGGTAGTGTTTTATCGCAACAACAGCTAAGAATAAAGAGTTAGTGGTTCAACTGCGACCGCGACAATGCCAATCAACATTACAAAACATAAAGTGTAAAGTTACAGGGCAAAATACTCAATCAAATGTAATACAACGGGCACTCAGTTGGAAATATAATTAATCAGCGACCATTATAATTATACCAAAGTGACTAATTTCTTCAGGCTGTTCAAGAAACGATTTACAATTATCTACATTATAAGATCGTTGAACGCAAGACAAGTATGTTGAAGACCGTGAAGATCGTGAAGACTCGAGCAAGGTATCACGTTCCCCTCCTCACGCCCGCATTGAAAGTGGACTCTCCCACTCTAACTGCATTGAAAGTACAACCAAGAGGGAGTAGTCATCAACTCAATAAGATGTCGGTGGACGACATTCCGTCGGGCGAACAGTGTCTGAAAACAGTATCTGAACAGTATCTGAAAAGTGTTGGGAAAAGTGTCGGGAAAAGTGTATCGGGAAAAGTGTATCGGGAAAAGTGTGTCTGTAAACTTAATTCATGACCGACACCGTGCATAGCACTGGCTTCCTCTAGTATTTTCATAAGAAGCTCACAATCAATGCTTGCATAAAGCAAAACCATAAAACAACCCAAAGGGGTGATATCATACAAAAACTCCATAACGGTAAAGGGACCCATCAAGTTTTTGCCATAGAAAGTAGTGATATCAGAGCTAAAATGGCATCCGCCAAGTTTTCTGTCCCAACCCTGATTACTCAATCTTAACGTGACACTATCACCGATTGAAAAACGAACGAAAATACCGTGGCGCCATCTAGCGGCACTGATGTTGTTAACCTTAATATCTCGCTCCCAGGTGCACGAGGAAGTATCACATTTTCACTCAGTAATTAATGAGGTCGTGGCTTTGTTGTTTCGTAAAAAGAAATGCCGTTGTGCATTCCTTCGATTGGTGCAATCAAGTGCTAGATAGTACTGGATAGCGCTAGGTGTTGCCAGATTTTGTCTGCTTTCAATCGGTGATAGTGCCACTTTAACTGACACTTCGCTGATTGTCATTTAAGCTTGAGTGATCACGGTTCGGACGAAAAACTTGGTGGCAGCCATTTTGTCTCTGATATCACTACTTTCTATGGCAAAAACTTAATGGTTTTTTTTACCCTTATGTGGTTTTTGTATGATAAAGAGTTAGTGCTCCAACTGAGACAATACCAACCAACATTACACTGCAAACATAAAGTGTCAAGTTACAGGATAAAATACTTATTAGTTATTATAGTTTAGAAGTCTATTCAATGTTTATAGTTCTCAACTTAGGATCACGAAACAAATGTTTGAGCAATCTTTGTGCTCAGTGCACTCAACCTGCGCCACCTAACTACTTGTGGGAGCAAACATTTGCGCGGAAAAAAGTTTTGATTCGAGGACTGGGTGTTAAAACTTTTAGGTTGGAAGCATAGGATGTCCACAATTTATTCACATGACTCCAATTTGTAATGACAAGTGCCTATAAAGAGTTAGTTCCAACTGAAACGTGGTGTTTTGGACAGCTCTGTCCTAGTGTATAATGGGAACAGGGTCAAATCGACAAATTTTTGTAAAAATACATCTAACTTATGAGGAATGAAAAAAGCTCCAATGTTCGAAAATTAAAGCTATTCTTGCTCTGTTCTTAAGAAAGAGTCCACTATTCAGCTTGGCCGAAATTTTATTATCCCAATTTTCAGGAATGACTTATAAATAATAAATAAATAAATAAGAATTTGACCTATAATGGTCAGGAAAACGGAAGGACTGGGGCCACTGACACCGATCCTGCAGAAAAGAAACAGGGGGAAAAGGGGAAATATTTAAGTTTGGTAATTTCTTTTTAAAAACTTATCAAGTGGATGTTCATCCAAGCGACGCTTAAATTCACTAACTGAGGGCGAATTGACAAAAGCTTCTGGAAGAGAATTCCAAGGTCCTATTACCCGGGACGCAAAGAAAAACTTTCTGCAGTCCGTCCGTGGAATGGGCATGGTCAATTTAAGGGAATGGCCGCGAGTTTTACTGTTTTTGTACCAGTTCGAAAATTAAAGCTGTTTTTGCCCTGTTCTTGAGAAAGAGTCCACTATTCAGCTTGGCCGAAATTTTATTATCCCAATTTTCAGGAATGACTTTGTACCAGTTCGAAAATTAAAGCTGTTTTTTCTCTATTCTTGAGGAAGAGTCCACCATTAAGCTTGGCCAAACTTTTCGTTACCTCAATTTTCAGCATATCAGGTACCATTTTTTTTTACAGATTCTTTCCACTAAAACTAATGATTTTGTGCCGGTTCGAAAATTAAAGATGTTTCACTGTGTTCTTCAGAAAGAGTCCACTATTTAGCTTGGCTGAACTTTTATTATTCCAATTTTCGGCATATTAGGTATCTTTTATTTTTTTACAGATTTTTTTCCCCCAAAACCGATGATTTTGTAACAGTTCGAAATTTAAAGCTGTTTTTGCTCAGTTCTTGAGAAAGAGTTCACTATTCAGCTTGGGCGAACTTTATTACCTCACTTTTCAGCATATCACGTTCCATTTATTTGTTTACAGTTTCTTCCCACGAAAAACGATGATTTTGTACCAGTCCAAAATCATCCTGTACCTGTTCCTGTTCCTGTACGTGAGAAAGAGACCACTATTCAGTTTGGCCGAACTTTTATTACCCCCATTTTCAGCATATCAGGTGCCACCGATTTTTTTTTGCAGGTTCTTTCCAAAATCGCAATGATTTTGTACCAGTTCGAAACCAGTTTCTGTTTTTGCTCTGTTCTTATGAAACAGTCCGTTATTCAGTCATGGCTGAACTAATATCTAAATTTTCAGGACCTCAGCGTGTCAGCATGCCGGGACCTTTTTGCACGTAATTCTGAAAAAACCAATGATTTTGTACCCAGTTGAAAAGTAAAGCTGTTTTTGCGCTAGGCTTTTCAATGATGCTAGGACTGAGCCTGGCTGAACTTCAAAAATGTTCATTGTTGAATGGTGAAAATGTTGACATAACGTTAAACCCTTTGAAACCCTTTGATGTCAACATACAATACTAACAATGAATTAGTGCTACGTATAGAGCAGTGACACGACGTAGTATTATTGTATATAACTCTATGCTGGAGCCTTAATGGGTTAGCTGCAAGGGGCACTTCAGAGAGAAACAGAAGGGCGTCATACTGAAGCCGATGCTGTGAAGAGTGATTTCTTAGACCTAAAACGCGCGATTTTTGTTGTTGGAGAAAACAACGTTATTTTAAGCCTATAAGAAATCCGCTCTTCCGTTGGTTTTCCCCTCCATTTTTATGAGTGCACCTTGTATTTATGCCCTCCAAAACCCATACTGGTGCTAATATGGCGGCAAATGTCACTGCTCTATAGGTTATAACCCAAAGGGTTTCAAAGGGTTTAACGAGCGTTAACCACTCTTGGTCATCTGCCCGAAGCCCTAAGGCCCTATGAGGGTTATAACCCTCTTTCCGAGTAACAATGGCGGAGCTTAACAATGTCGAGACCCCGCAGGGGCCGAGCCATTGTTAAGCTCAGTATGAAGAACGTGGGTAATAACCTATTTATCATCCAGTCGCGTAACAATTGATAAGTGCATTCACTGTCATTTTTATTGCAACATCGTCCTTGTTCGCTGAAGGGGAAAATCGGCATTAGGATTCGTTTTTTGTGCAAACATTGTTGCACACACAGTCTCATTGTCAAGCTTTCTGAGCAAAAAAACGTCAGCATGATTCGTTCTTTGTTGAGTGCGTGCTGACCCTTTGTCGATCTCAGTACTCCAGGCCTGGGATGAAGGTATCAAGCTTGTTGCATTGTTACAAGAATTGTTGTACAGTATTTTAGATCGTTTGAACTGGGTGATAAAGCAAATTCTCAACCGCTTGCTCCTTCTCCGCACTCTTGTAACAATGGAACAGTGTAGGATCGCAACAATGGTTTTCGGTTTGGGTGCTGGGATATCTCAGCACTGCTTTCATTTTTTGTTTTACATCTGTCACAAATACGGCATAAACGCCAACAACACGAATCTCCTTTTGTAATTTTATCAATGATGATTAAACACAGATCAAATACATCCAACAACCAAAATAAAAAGCAGATTACGAAGCTTTCGTATTCAAGAATTATTAATATTCAGAAATGCTCTGCAACCTAAAAAAAAAAAAGACTACGAAACTTTAGTAATGCAAGAATTAAAATTCATCACAACATAACACAGTTATAGGAAATGCAATGTGGCACCATGAATGTTTCCTTTAATTGTTCATTGTCAAATTCGCTGCATTTATCTTGTTTTGTCGGTGGTTTGGTTACCGTGCAAAACATCAGATGCTGCCACCATCATATCTTCACTAGAACTTTTGTACGCCGCTTAACTATCGTTAGCACTAGTTCAAATGCAACAATAAGTCAACGCGTGGTAACAATGACGGGTCGTGCGGAGAAGGCGAAAGCGGTTGAGAAATAGGATCTTACCCGTTCCCTCATGCTGAGCCCAAAAATACCTCGGGCGCTGCGCGCCGTCGTTATTGTTAGAGCTCAGCACTCGGGAAACGGGTAAGATCCTACACTTCTTACCTGAATATCTTTCTTCTCAAATGGGAGACAGTTTTCGAAAGTAAGATCAAATTCATCGGCTTCAGCAACTTTTGTACGTTCGTAGTAACTTCCTCCGCCGAAAACACCCTTGAAGAGCGCCTTAAAGAGGGGGTCCATATCTTTCATTGCTGATAATAGATTACATATAGCAGCGTTCATGAACATTTCGTTTTCTAAGGCCTCGAATTCGTCATATTCTACTTCGGAGGTCAGGATTTCTTCTAGAGTAGTGCCTACGACTTCCGTATCTACTTCCTCGTCGTGCAAATCCATGGTTAAGTAACTGGAATGAAAAGATTGGCAGTTGTTATTATAAGTCAAAATGACAGTCACAACTGCATTACCAAGTTATTACGTCAAAATGATTAACAGCCGTGCTGCCAGTTCTGTAAAATGCTGGATAGCTATTTTATGAGGGTGTAACTCGGGGCCGGATTAAACCTCGTCGAGGCCTGGTGCTTAAGATTTATTGTTGCCCCATCCCCCCAGTCCCGCACAAAAAGCTTTCTTTTTTTTTTTTTAATAATTTTTTTTTTTTTGTAAGAACAGTAAAAGATTAAAATTTTGTTTTATTTAAGGCCGCTAAAAATTAATTAAGTGGTTCTACAAAATGGTATTAAAAAAACAATGACGCGAGCGGGGTGTGCTTTTTTTTTTCGAAGTTTTTCAGACCTTATTGCACGTAATTCTGACAAAAACCAATGATTTTGACTCAGTTGAAAAGTAAAGCTGTTTTTGCTCTAGGCTTTTCAATGATGCTAGGACTGAGCCTGGCTGAACTTCAAAAATGTTCATTGTTGAATGGTGAAAATGTCGACATAACGTTAAACCCTTTGAAACCCTTTGATGTCAACATACAATACTAACAATGAATTAGTGCTACGTATAGGTTATTACCCGCTTTCCGAATTGAATTTGAATTTGAATTTATTTGCAAGAGCCTTGGGCCATAGCCGAGTACTGAGATTAACAATGTTGAGCTCAGTACGAGAAACGCGGGAAACCTATCACCGGCTTTTTATTATTATTTACCAAACCAAAAAATTCAGTAGCTTTCATTTTGTTGTGGAGTAAAATATGTATGTTTTAATACCAGGTTCAGCTATGTTTAGAGTGCATGTTGCACATTTGACAAAAGTCTTTCTTTACATCATAGTTTTTACTTTTAACATGCCTCTGAACGGCCCTTAAATCCGTTTTGAGGCGATCATGTGAATGGAGCAAAAGGCTGATATGGTCATCGGCTCCAGAAAGTGTTGGGGGAAAGAGTTAATGCGTGATCGGAATTTTTTTTGGACAATTAGTCATAAAAAACGTTTCGTACGCTAAGGAATAAACCCATGCGTGCGCTCTTGATAACCACTTAATTAACTTTTAGAGGCCTAAAATAACACTTTATTTTATTTTTCCCACGACCGTGAGGCACCTTTTGAGGCCCTTATCGGCCTATGGCCCGGTGCTTCAGCACCTAATGCACCCCCACTTAATCCGGCCGTGGGTTTAATAGATAAACGTGGAGATACAGGTTTGACACACTTTAGCTGTTACACCCTCAGACGGGCATCTTCCATGTTTAATGAAATTACAGAAGAATGCAATAAAAATAATTAGTTACTAAATTACGTCGTATAGAACATTTTGGTTGCTTCACTTCTAACGAGGGGTGTCCGGAAGGGCGGTTTTGGGGAATCCCACTGATGCCATCATTTTGGCCAATAGAATGCTGTGTAGGTACTAAAATAGAACGGCGGCTAGACGGATGAATTGTCCACTTTCTGTGAAACGCATGAAATCTGGTACGAATGCGCATGAAGAGTAACTGAAAAAAAAATAGCTACGGCAAGCAAGTTCAAACCCCCCTCGAGTAAGGAGAGGAGGTGATTTACCATCCCAAAAGTGTTTTTTGGGCTGTAACTCCATAACCTTCAACAAATCAAAAGCGTAACGTGAAGCAAAAACGTTCAGCACATAATTCTAGACAGGAAAGCTGATATACATCGTTTACGCAACGGCAACCCTTGAACCCCAAAATAGATTCGCGCGAAAGCTCCTATTTCAACTGGTTGTTACGGTGATTTTTGCTTTCAAAGTGCTTTTGAGAGCCTTCTAATAACCCAAACTGGACATGCACAGTATTTTCTGAAAGGTGGGGATCGATTCTTTCGATCAATCAATACCGAAATTGTTTAGCTTAGATTAGGATCGTCCTACGCCAATTTAAAGGTGAAGAAGTAATAGCGTACCAGCGAAAGCATATGGCGATTTTTAAATTCAAAGTGCGCTTCAGAGACGTCTAGTAGCCTGAAATGAACATACTTAGGATTTTATGAAAGGTTGGTATCGATTCTTTTCATCAATCCTTACCGAAACTGTTTAGATTATATAGGGACCGTCTACGCCCATTTAAAGGTGAAGAGATAATGGCATAGCCTATAGTGGCAAACGCGAATGTTGATTTTCGGATTCAAAGTGCTCTTGCAAGCCTGTAATAGCCCGAAATGGACATTCTTAGGATATTCTTAAAGGTGGGGATCTATTCTTTCCATTAATCCTAACCGAAATTATTTAGCATAGATAGGGAGCGTCTTAATCGCATTTAAAGGTGTAGCTGTAATTAGTGTAAGTGGCTAGTTTCAATTTCAAAGTGCCATAGTAATGCTCATATTTGTATCTGCATCTAAGCCAAACAATTGAAATTAGGATTGATGGAAGAATAGAACCTCACCTTTCAGAAAATCCTAAGCATGTCTATTTCGGGCTATTAGATGGCTCATAGGAGCATTTTGAATTCGAAAATCGCCACACGCTTTCATCGCTACGCCATTACCTCTTCACCTTTAAATTTGCATAGGACGGTCCCATTTAAGTTAAACCATTTCGGTTAGGATTGGTGAGAAGAATAGATCCCCACCTTTCAGAAAATCTTAATCATATCCATTTCGGGCTATTAGAGGGCTCGCTAAAGATCTTTGAACACGAAAATCTCTACAACAACCAATTGGAAAAAGGTACGTTCGTGCGAATTAAGGGTGATATACTTTAAGTATGATTCTGGGGATCAAGGGTTGCTTTTACGTAAAAGATGTATATCATATTTCCTATCCAGAATTGTGTACTGAACGTTTTTGCTTCACATTATATGTTTGATTTGTTGACGGTTAAGGAGTTACAGCCAAAAAAAAGGGTTTTTTTTTTGGGGGGGGGGGAGGTAAATCACCCATCCCTCTCATCAGGTATCATAGGTATTTCTTCCTGTTACCCGTCATGGGCATCCATACCAAATTTCATGCTTTTCACAGATAGTGAATAATCGCTTCAATTTTGGGCTCCAAGCTACCCTTCTAAAAGGGTATAAGCTAACAGATACAGTGTGCCAGACGTGTATCTCCATACACACTGTAATGAAATTATAAAAGAGTACGGTAAAACATGTAATTACAATCGGATAAGAATTCTTTGGTAGCATCTCTTTGGGTGTAACAAATAAAGTCTGCCAGACGTGTGTCTCCACAGAGATGATGCAGAAGAATGAAGTACACAGAATTACTAAATTACGATAGATTAGCATCTTTTGGTTGCTTCAGTTTTGACGAAAGGCTCTGGGAGAATCCCAAAATCCCCATTCATTTTGACTAAAATGCTGTACAGTTACTTTACAGAGTGAAACAAATAAAACGCGCCAGACATAATTATATCTCCACATTGTGAAACCTATATATATATAATTACACAAGATCCGCAACGCAGTCAGCTGCATCTGCAGCGCAGCAGCAGCGCAGAAGCAAGCAGGACATACGATGCCATCTCCGCCATCTACCGACAGAACGGCAAATTATAAGAGTAGCAGCCAAAGCCTGCTGAGATAGTAGCTGCGCACAGAACGCAACGCCCCTCAGCGCGAACTAAAAAGCACTAATTATTGGGCCTACTTTCATTCGAATCAGTTCTAAGTGTGGAACTAGCATACAGTCCCCCCCCCCCTACGCAACCAAAACAGTGTTTACTCGGCCAGTTATGAAGCAATAACTATGTGAATGGAAGCTCTAAATAGCACTAATTACTGGGACTATTTTCGTTTGAATGTGGGAGACTGGCCCCAACATTGTAACCATTTTTTTCTACATGAAAAAAATTAATTACTAATTCTGTTAGTGGAACCACTAAAAATCACTAATTCAGCACTAATTATTTTTGCCTAGTTTCATACGAATGGGATTAAGTGGTGGGTGGGGTGGGGGCTAGCTTACAGTTGGCCCCCACAACCAAAACAGTATTGACTCGGCAAGTAATGGAGCACTAATTATGTGAATGAAAGCAATAAAAAGCACTAATTAAGCACTACTTATTGAGCACAATTTCATTCGAATCGGACCAAGTGGGGGAGGGGGCTGGCCACCAAAACTGCAACTCTTTTTCGGGCATGAAAAAATGAAGCACTAATTATGTGAATAGAACACTAAAAATCACTAATTATTGGGCCCGTTTCATTCAAATCGGACTAAGGGTGGGGGGCTAGGGTACAATTGTCTCCCCCCCCCCTCAGAACTAAAACTGTTTTCTCGGCAAGTCATGAAACACTAATTATGTCAATGGAACCACTAAAAAGCACTAATTAAGCACTAATTGTTTTGCCTAGATTCAATCGAGGCTGGCCCCAACATTGCAACCCTATTTTCGGCACGAAAAAGTTAAGCACAAATTCTGTGAATGGAAGCACTAAAAAGCACTAATTATTGGGCCTAGTTTCATTCTAATCAGACTAAATGGGGGGGAGGGCTAGCATACAGTTGACCCCCCCCCCCTCCAGCTAAAACAATGTTTACTCGAAGTAATGAAGCAACTAATTATGTGAATGAAAGCACTAAAAGGCACTAATTATTATTGGGCCTAATTTCATTCGAATTAGACTAAGTTTGGGGGCCAACTGTGTGGACGTAAGTGGTTTCGCTTTATCCTGGACACAAGACCACTTCGTGAATGGCGCATGAAAGCTCGTCATTAATGAGAAAAAAAGAAACATTTCGTAAAGCAGTTAAATTATTGATAAAATAAAGTAATGAAAAAATGATGCTGCTAAATAAAGTTCTACTGCTAAAATTTAAACAATTTCAATTCTTAAACCAGTTACGATTTAAAAGATGTGTAACAGCTAATAGCGACTGATTTGTTAAATATATTAAAAGTTTGTTGGGGATTTGGTGATCGCTTTCTACTCCGCCCCCCCCCCCAAGAGAGATTCTTATTGCCGTTGGGGTTGGGGGAAACAGAAAAGATGGGCAAAAAGTTAAGCGTTGATGTACCAAATTTCATGAAAACTGATCCTCCGATCTCAAGTTGTTTCGTAAGTGTTGCATGGACGGACGGACCTAACGAACTTTAAAAAAAAAATGCAAAACATGCCTAAAAACAAAATTTCGTACGCAACTTATAAAAAAAAAATGTTTGCTACAAGAACAGGTAAAATAATGGTACTTACAGCTGGAGCCAGAGCGGTGATCGTTCTGAGCTAGAGATGACGTGGCCGAGGGAACTGCGGCGGGTAACCCGTGGTAACGCGAAATCGATCCGTCTGCTGGTAAGGTGACTGAAAACGGGATTTCCGCCGGAGTCCGGGGATTTCCGCCGGAGTCCGGGGATTCCCGCCGGAGTTGATGTTAGCGTTATTTTCAAGTTGTTTACATAACAAAGATTGGATAACAAAGATTGTTGATGATATACAGACAGCAGTAAAAATAGCATAGAGTTCTGTATAAATTGCAGGCGGGGAGGGGATAGTTGCCTGCCACCGGCCGCGATAAGAAACGTTGGGCCCCTAAGGGACCGGTCATTATTTATCGCCGCGGGGGGGGGGGGGGGG
>JAHWFP010166869.1:3541-42136 GCA_023313725.1 Lithobius niger
GCAACATGGAGTAAGCGTACATCGAACGAACGTTCTCTGCTGTGGTGTGGTCTTCTGAAGAAGAGGAACGGGAAAATTTAAGTGAACTGTTGTTGAAACATTACTGGAAGATGCTTATAAATGGTTATTAAAAAGTCCTTAGTCTCAAAAGTGCTTACAAATTTTTTTTTAGTGTGCGAACCCTGCGTTAAAAGAGTCTTATAGGTTTAAGGAACATCCTTTTACAAACATTTTTAGGGAGAAACTTAATAATTCTTGTGATCAAACGTAGAGGGTGCAATCACTTCTACTTTGCTTTCCTAGATATCTAAAGATTGCTTAGTAAATACTTTCTACTGTGCTCATATAGGCCTAATTACTTGTGACACTGGCCCGTACCCCTTAGCGGAAATTTAATATTTGGTAGAGATAAGAGCTTCGGTTTTATTACAGTTGAGATCCGTGAGTGTTTGACTTTAGTCATTATCATAAATACCAAACGAAGTAAGTGCCGCCAAAGGAATTGCTACTCATTTGTGACTGAATTACACCCCGTCCCTGCACTCAATAAACAGCTCAATTATCTTCACATGTAATTCAAATAGGAAATGATGTATAAAGGATGCACTTTTTACCGAACGCGTAGGCATGATTAATAACCAAATCCTTGGTTAACTGTTTTTTTTTTTTTTTGTGAAAATGCTTGGTTCAGTAATTTAAATTTTAATTAGTTTTTTTAGGGCTGTAAAGACTTGATACCAGTAATCAATAGCTAATTGAAATCTGGCTGGAAAAAATCTTAAGTAATGCTAAGTTTCGCAAACTTTTGTCCCAGACTGGTCGATCTTGATGTACCAATGTACGAATGAAATTTGTTTTCTGGAGGTCTTTTAAGTGACGGTATACGGTAGCAACAATGGGGTTAGGAAGGTGAGATGTCGCAAGTTTGTGAAATTGTTTCATTTGTGCACACGCTAACTCTAAATGAAATACATTCCAACCATGTTTTCATAACGTAATAACTGTTTAGAGCTTTGCACATCTAACGTCACATTTAACCAACTCCTGTCAAGTGTGGTATAATCCCACATCAGGTTAAGCTGTACTTAACATTATCAGAATTCAATCATAAAGTTGAAAATTACTATTACTTTAAAACAACAAGCTGGAATCGTTACATGAGGAGGATAACCCTAACTGACAATTTCGTGCACAAAAAATGTACGTTGTGGCTATTTACAAACTCCCATGATTGGCTTGTCGGGTCACTTGTTTCATAGCAAACAAAAAAATAAAGTGGAATCAGTTCAAGAAACCAAGTCTGCATTTAGGTTACAATTTGTTAAGATATAAAGAGTATTGTAATTATTTGTGCATTGATGATTCTTTTTTATCTTCATATCTGGTACTTATTACTGCAATTTTTTTTTATCAACGTTGCAATGAATTAAAATTTGTTCATCAAAAACTTGTCCGTTGAGCAGATGCTATCTTTAAATAATTAAGACAATTATTAATTAAGTTGGTGCTGAAATTATCTCTTGTGAAGTATGGTTAAAACCTGAAAAGCTCTGCCAAACGTTTTGTTAATTTTGACTCCGTTTTTTTTTTTTTGCAGCTCACTTTTCTAAGCAGAATTTCTTTGTCCTACAAGAAGTTCTGTAAGGCTATTCGCTCTGATTTGCATATTGCTAAATCAAAAGTTGTTTTTGTGCCCAAACTGGTTAGTCGTTGACTGTTTAAGCTTCTCAGTAGTGACTTTACTGAGACGCGCCAATATTTGCAATACTGCCCGCTAACCCGCCATAACCTAAAGTATTTATACAATTTCAACCTATTGTTCCATGCTTTTCTTCCAAAACGTTTTGCTAACAATAACTTAAAAGTGTTAAGTATGGTTTATTTTATTACGCAAAGTATAAAAAATTGTTAAGTAGAGCTAGATTTATTTGGTTTTGCCAGGCTTTTGTTCAAAAGATGAAGTGTTGTAGTTTATGCTGATTGTTAAAAGCTAGGCTACGCTTTTTTGTGTGCGTGCATTTTGACGTGTTGAACTGCCAAATTCTGTGAAAGTTGAGCACGAATGAACCAATTGCGTATCCACAAATATTAATTATTGAAATTTCACATTAACCTCTTCCACTCCAGGTTTTACGCTCTAAGGGAAACTTTTTTTTTTTTTAATTCCACGTGTACGTATATCGGTGACGTGATTCAACACCTCATTTGTGCATTGCTCTGGGCTTTCGGGTTCCCAGGAGACTTTAGTAAAGCTTGCTTTTCTTCAACGGACTTATTTTGCTTAGGCGTACGTCATAGTGGGTAGGGCCTTAAACAGATATACACCGTGGTGTTGAAGGGGTTAAAACGGGCATACATCATGCTGTGGAAGGGGTTAAATAGGCATAGACTACATCATGGTGTTGAAGGGGTTAAACACGTATATGTCGTGCTTGGAAAGAGGTTAAACAGCCGTACGTCTTGATGTGGGAGGGGTTTAACAGGTGTGCGTCATGGTGTGGAAGGGGTTAAAAAGGTATACATCATGGTGTGGAAGGGGTTAAACAGGTATATACGTCATGGGGTGGTAGGGGTTAAACAGGCATACATTATGGTGTGGAAAGGGTTAAACAGGTTACGTCATGGTGTGGAAAGGGTTAAACAGGTGTACGTCATGGCGTGGAAGAGGTTAATCCAACAAATACAGGACTATAAAATTTGCCAAGTTATAAAAAAACATGCAAATGTGGTCTGTTGGGAATCCGCACGGGCATTACATTAGTCGCAATTTTAAAAGTTTTTAATTTTATTATGAGGCCCACAATGAAACCAAAACCAATGATAAAAAGTTAATGTGACCTCTGTCTAACAGCCTGTATTGACGTTTGGGTTACCAATGTAAGGTATTTACTTATGTTGTTTACGGTATTGTACGAACTCACAACATAACCAGTTAAGAAATAAATTTTTCGTTTTTGTTTAATTATCTGTTCTAATTGTTGTGTGCAAATAAGTTACGAACAGAAAAAAAGGCTTTTAATTTTGCAAAATATAACATTTCTCAGGTTAAAGGAATTGGTTGTTCTCTTGTTCTCTTCATAAAGTCGCAAAAAGTTAATTGGTTCTCAAGAGCGCACGCAAGTGTTTTTTTTCTTGGCACACGAAACATTTTTTATGTATAATCTTTGAAAAATAATTTTCGATCACACATCAACACATTCACCAAACACTTCCTGGAGCTGGTGACCATATCAACATGATCGACTCAAAATGAATCTAAGGACCGTTTGGAGGTGTGCCGCAACTAAAAACTTGGCTCTAAAGAAAGACTGTCATTCAAAGTGCATCATTTACACTTTCAACATGGCTGAATCTTACATTAAAACACACACATTGTACTCCACAGCAAAATGTAAGCTACTGTATTGTTTTGTTTTTTGTTTCATAAAAAAAAAGCTATTGCCCGCCTCTGAAAAATTGCAAATATGTAACCCGAGTAACCGAAGCCACAACTTTAAATTACTGGGTTTTGTTTCAAGACTTAACTGCAGCCAATACTTCTTCGTTGAAAGGACTGTTTGTCCATGGAGCCCCCTTCCAGAGCTCATCGTTTTGGCTCTGTCTGTTAATAGCTTCAATGCCCTATTTGACTTTTGGAAGCCTTGGCTTGCTTAGGGGTTTGGGGTTTGGGCACTTTGTACTGTCAACTATCTGATATCTTCAAAAAAAAAAAAAAAAAGAAAAAGAAAACACCGCGCAGTTGCGTCAATATTTTTTATACTACTGCTGAGAACCATTTAATTATTTTTAATGGCCTAATGTCAAACAGAAAAGTAGCAATTGTTAAACATGGATTGTTTTAGAACTGTGGACTAAATTCTACTACAGCAATTGGTTCATTTTGTGCACAACTAGGAGACTTGTTGATGTTGTTGTTTCTCATATGTTGAAAGTAAACTGCTGGGTTAGTGGATGAGCAAAAGGCATGACTGGCATAGTGCTTTAAGACAAGTGTAATATATTTGCATTCTTAGAAAGTATTGAGTTGTTTCTAAATTTTGTCAGTGTTGTTATCAGTTTTATCACTGACAAGAAGAGGTGTTTTGATTACTATAATTATTATTATTATTATAACAAAAAAGTACCTAGAATACAGATAGCTTTGTAGTTGAGTGTAGTACTTGTTTTTTCTTGTATTGAACAAATCTTCCTACTAGAATTATTATGTAAGAGCAATATCTGAAGAACGTAGACATTTCATAATTATATTGTTAAGTAGTAGTATGCTCTTTGACCAACAATGCACTTAACAACACAAAAATTTACTTTAAAATTCTAATAACAGAAGTTTTAGAGTTATCACACTGAAAGAGTTTAAAATAAAAATAGTGAAGAAATTTTCGTGATGTGTGGGTTTCAGTAATTTATTTAATAATTAAGATACCCCGGAAGCTGAATGGCATTCACAACATGTCTTTCCTATGTTGAATCATATGTTGCTGGGGGTAAATGGATTTTACTAAGTTCTTTCTTATTACTGCTATCTTGTTTATAATTGGATGTTTCTTTTGAGATAAGCCGTTTTTCCTGCATGACAAATGTGCCTGTGTGCTATGTTTTTATAGAAGGTGCCTTTGTTCAACACTTAGTTGTGAGATTACTGGTTTTCTGCCTGTGTGATGCTGCCATACAGGATGGGCTTTGTTTATCAGTTAGGTGGTTATTTTAAGATGGGTGGCTGTCCCGAGTAGCATGTATGCCTGTGTGCTGCCTTCATGTAGGAGGGACTTAATGGTGTTCAACACTTAGTTGTTTGGTTTGAGATAGCTGGCTTTCCTACACAGCTTTTAAGTCCGTGTGCTGCATCCTTATAGGAGGTGCTTTGTTAAAAATTTAGATGTTCATTTTGAGATAGACGGTTTTCCTGCATGGCATGTATACCTGTATGCTGCCTCCAAATAGGGGAGCTTTGTCATTTATATGTTTTTTAGGGCTTTGTTTGTCAGTTACATATTTACTGTGAGATAGCTGACTTTCCTGCGTGGCATATATACCTGTGTGCGGAAGGGCTTTGTTTACCAATCACTTAGATGTGTTTTTGTGAGATAGCTGACTTAATTGCGTGACATATGCCTGTGTGCTGCCTCCATATAGGATCGGCTTTGTTCGTCACTTAGATATTTTTTGTGTGAAATAGATAGCTTTCCAGTGGGGCCATATACACTATACGGGGTTGGCTATAGCTATCACTTCTTTAATTAATACTTTTTCATATTTAACATATTCCATCAAAAAAATTGTATGCCCACCATTTGCCTCCTGGACAGCGCACAATCTTTCAGGATAGGAGCGTAATAGTGTCACGAAAGAAAACCGAATGCGCATCACGGAATGGTGAATATTTTAGTCATACTGTCTTAAGAAAAGTAAGTGTTTTTGTTTTTTTGCAAAATCATGGTAACACCCCTAGTCCTCGTGAGAATTGTTTCCGGTTGGGGGTTAGTGCAGATGTTGAAAGTGTCGTCCATTTACAGCAACACAGTGCCCAATTCATCACTTACCAGATCATCCCTGACGGCTGCAAACGCAAGCATCTGTGGGCGTAATTCTATTCTTTAGCTCATTGAAAGACAGGCTGGGTGACGAAGACATGTTGTTTCCATGGCCCCATAAAAAAAATCAATAGGAATGTGTCTGGAGAATGTGCTGGCCAGGCCACAGGTCCTTGTGTTCCAGTCCATTGGTTCCTGAACATATTGTTTAGCAAATCGTGGACAGTTGCAAACTGTGGGGTGGCACCATCGTGTTGGAACTACACATGACACAGGGCGACTAAAGGCAGCTCATCAAGAAATGAAGTGACTGTAGACGTAAGAACAGTAGATTCCTCATTCATGTTTTCATCGCAGAAGTGAGGTCCCACCACTGAATCACTAAACACGCCACACCAAACCATGACCTCAACACCAGGATCATTTTTGGGTGCCACTTCTAGTCTGCCCAGTCTGCGTCGAATCAGCCCAGTACCGCACATTTTAGGTATGTGCGAGGCCGTCTATAATGAAGAGGCATTCGGCGAAGAACATAACATCTGTCACAAAGACTGGGTCATTCGCTTCACAAAGTCTTGGTCATTCTCTAAACGAAAACTAATCCAACTGTAAAATGTCAGACAAGCTTGTGGATCATTGTCATATCATTGTCATATGGCAACTGCCCCTTGCAAATGCAAAATGTACAACTTTCCACATCGGGTACACTAACAGGTGCCAGACGTATAACATCGAAAATACTGCACTACCAGATGTAACCATGATGAAAAGTTTGGGAGTTTGGTTTATGTCCTCTCTTAAACAAACCGTACATTGCAATTATATAGTAAAAAATTCTTTGAATCGGCTACACATTATGAAACGTGTGTTTTCATCTGGAGATGCCAAAATCCTACTCTGGGCATACAAGGTCTATGTGCGCCCCCTACTGGAGTACGCTAGCCAGGTGTGGTCCCCAAACCTTTTACAGGATATCGACCACGTGGAGTCAGTTCAGCGTCGGTTTACAAAGTCTTTAAACGGGATGAAAAATTTAACTTATGAAACTCGCCTCCAGCTATTGAACTTAGATTCCTTGGAATTACGACGCTTGAAGGCGGATCTAACCCTAACTTTCAAGATTTTAAGAGGTTTCCTTAACACTGATATCCCTCTCTTC
The DNA here is from genome assembly GCA_023313725.1 of Lithobius niger. NCBI lineage: Eukaryota > Metazoa > Arthropoda > Chilopoda > Lithobiomorpha > Lithobiidae > Lithobius > Lithobius niger. The sequence continues at coordinate 10,232 of JAHWFP010166869.1, forward strand.
GAATTGTCCACGATGAGACATACACGTGGTCACATATTTAAATTAAACAAACCAGCAGCGCGATTAGAGATGCGTAGGTCATCATTTGCAGTGAGGGTAGTAAACCCATGGAACTCGCTCCCTTCAAAAGTGGTAACCGCAAAAAATGTTAACACTTTTCGGCACCTCTTAAGTGAGGTAGACCTTAAAATTTTCTGAAAAGACCTGAATATATACGACCCACTGAGAAAAATAAAATGACAATTTAAATCCACTACATTTGCTCTTCACGCTAATGATAAAACAATTTTAATACAAAGGGAACAGTATAATTAGCCAACAACCCTGCTGCTTTTATCTTACTTCTTATGAGTGCCTAACTCCATTTTTAGTTTTACATTAGGTTTGACAAATGGCTTTGGCCAAGCTTTACGGTACATTATTTTATTGTTATATTAGAAATACTGACAATGATCCCTGGCATTACCCCTCACTTGTCCCTCACGTTTGGCGATGCCATCGGGGACCATTGTGTCCCTGGTAGGTCTAACCTTGGTGGTAAGGCATTCGTGACCCCAACCTACTTCCATCAACCCTCCCGCTACAGCCGAGCCATTGTCTTCTTTTTAAATTTTTTAAAACTGTTAAACTTTATAATTTTAATTTTTAATTTTAACATTGGATGGCAGTTAGCGACCACCAGGTCCTTGCCATTCCGGTTGCGTTTGCAACAAACTATTTTTATTTTTATTTTTTATTTTTTTTATTTTTTATATTGTGTGGACATGGTGTACCTTGTAGGGATGGAAGTGACATATCTTCAAGATTCAATGCAATGAAGATTTGCTGACATCCTCTCACTGTCTACGTAGTGGACAAATCGTCTTGGTAGACTTACACCAACCTTTGCCAACACTGCACCGGTATGCATTTCATCAGTTGCAGTTTTGGGCGGCCGTACGCTTTCTGTCACGAACAATGAATGATGTCTTTAACTTCCTCAATAAATTTGGCACCACTTGGCGTGATGGTTTTTCAATATCGAGATGCCACCAGAAAAATTCATTTGCTGCATCTCTGCAGCTTTCATAGTGGCCACCACACAGCAACAGAAGCTCAACATGTTGCTCTGCTGTTCATGGTTTTGTTTGAGAGTTCTTCTGTAACCCGTTGCCTAAAGTACACTGACTTTTGGGACACACTGTAGGAGGGAGTGGTTGTTACGAGATACACGGCTTTTGTGCATGGCATGTATGACTGGGCTGCCTCCTTGTGGGGAAGTTTGTTTTTGCTAAACAGCATTTCTACTTACTACATCATTCCTGCGGCATATTGATGTGGAAACGTTTTAAGCCTGTAAGACTTATAGGAAGGCCTTTGCTCATTTCTTAGATATTTATTTTGAGATAGCTGCTCTCCCTGTGTTGCACGTATGCCTACGCACTGTGTCCATACAGGATGGGCTTTGTTCATCGTTAGTTGTTTGTTTTGTGATAGCTAGCTTTCTTGTGTGGTGGCTTATAGGCCTGTGTGCTGCCTCCTTATAGGATGGGCATTGATTGTCACATAGATATTTGTTTTGAGATAGCTCTCTCTCCTGTGTGGCATGTATGCCTGAGTGCTGCCACCATCACTTAGATGTTCATGACTTAGATGTTTGTTTTGATATAGGTGGATTTCCTACTTGGCCCATATGCCTGTTGGCTGCCTCCATATAGGAGGGCTTTGTTCGTCACTTGGTTGTTCGTTTTGAGATAGCTGGCTTTCCTGAATGGCATATATGCCTTTGAGCTGCCTCCGTATGGGATGGACTTTGCTCAACACCTATAGATGTTTATCTTGAGATAGCTGGCGTTCTGGCATGGCATTCATGCCTATGGGCTGCCTCCATGTAGAAAGGGCTGTGTTTGTCACGCTGATGTTTGTATTTTTTGGGCTGGCTACCTGCGTGGCACATATGCCAGTGTTGTGACTCCATTATATGAAGCAGTGACGGATTTAAGGAAATAGCTGGGGGGGGGGGGGGCTACAAGGTCCCCTGCCTTCCGGAATTCTGAGGACTTTTTTTTTATTTTTAGCTAGCTGAAACCCAAACCCAACAACGTTCTTTGTTATTAGTTCTATATTTCACTACTGATGCTTGGGGAAATGAAGGCCCCTTTTACGATGAAGCCCCATGAAGGCCCTTTTATGTTGAAGACCGGGGGGGGGGGGGGCTTGCCGTTAAATCCACCCCTGATATGAAGGGCTGTGTTTATCACTTAGATGCTGATGCCGACAGTGTGAGCAAGAGGTCTGGCCCTTTTCAAGCTATTCTACAGTCCGATGAGCAACTGGGAAAGATACGGAAGGAACCAGACGACCATGTCAAAGCTCACCAATGCTCGCAGCATCCATAGGATCCTGAGCCGTCCGAAGTGATTAAACATGTTGGATGACAATGCACAAAAACAGGCAAAGCAGTACTTGCTTGTCCACTCCACTCCAATTCAGTGTATCCTCATACTTAGAATCATGGGCAACTTTCTAACTTCATTTCATTCTGGGCCTGGCACCATTGCCATTAGTTATTTCGGAAGTAACTGCACTCCTCAGTCATCATTTACCATTTTGGGTTGCTCAAACCCAGCTTTCCTTTATTTCTGTCTCTCTCTACATCGTACAAAAGCCAGCATTCATTCCAGGTTGTCCAAGCCCGGCTTCTTCTCTATCTCTCTACATCATACAAAGCCACCATAATTTTTCACCATCATCACACTTGTCACAGGACAAATCAACCCACTGCAAATTCAAACCCAGAGACATGGAAGCGCAAACCATGCAAGAGCGTTAAATTGGTACTTACTGTAGTTTGAACCAACCCGGCCAAGTGACCTGTGCCTACAGTCCAAAGATAGGGTGCAGGAACCAAGCAGCAAGTCTCCCACTCTTTCATCGTCAGCCATGAGGTTCACTAAGGTCCCCTTGTTAAACTGCCTGTTGGCCGAAGATCGATGGAGAACGATTATGATAGGTGCCGAGCAGCTATTGTTCAAAGGCATTTTCTGCAGCAAACCTCCTATCTCAACATTCGCCCGTAGTTAGATGGAGTTAGGCTCGGTGCTTACTCTCAAGCTTTCGAACCAACCTGGCCAAATAAGCCTTGCCTACAATCCTAACATAGGGTGCAGGAACCAAGCCAAGAGAGTCCAAATTCTTTCAGCCACGGACCGGATGGCTACAATTGCGTACCTGCCCGTGGTCCGAAGACCGATGTAGCAAGATTATGGCAGTTGCCATGCCCGCTGTTTTGCTAGGCCTTTCCACAGCAAATCACCACACTCTCATTCGCACGCATTCAGTGCATACCCAACCTCTGGTCGCCTTTCAGCACCATTCCAACTGCTCCAACTCGGCTTAGAACAGCGGAAATTTTCAAGCCCAAAGGCTAGAGGAACCCAACTAGCTCGCTGCCGAGTTTTTGCAACGGAGTTGCCCATTCGTCCAGCTTTGGACAGCGATTTAGCAAAGTGGTACACACCGACGTTGCTAGCCACATTCCCCCAAGAGATCAATAGGCATCACCAGGATTGAAAGCTTTGCAAATGGCCAGTTAGACCGACCACTGCCACATCACACCCAACGGGCACTCTAGCAGGTCTTGATACCGACCTCACTTTGCCCCTCACCATAATGAATCATTTGCCACCATCGTCACTCGAGTCACGGGACAAAATCGACATACCGTTCGCTGCCAGTTTCGTAAATCAAGATGCAGAGAAATACAAAGGAAAAGAGTTAAGATCAGCCACTTACTAGAGATCGAACCAACCTGGACCAGTAAGCCATGCCTACAATCCGCAGAGAGCGTTGAAACTGATGCCAGAAGAGGTCAGAACCTAGGTACCTGCGTAGTCTGCAAACGATTTGACGCTTCCACTTTTAGCGCATGGGATAGTGATTGCTAACGAGTAGCCCTTGCCTACAATCCAAAGAGAGGTTCTGGGAACCACAGTCGCAGAGTCCAAGCCCATTTGGCATCAGCCACTTATTGAAGCTTCCTATTGAAGTTGAAATTCCCACTCTTGGGAGCCAAAAGAAGTATCAATCAATCAACTTTTTCCCTTGGAAAATCCATTCTTCATCACATTGGCACGCGACTCTGTCGAGGGCTGCACCCTGAACGATCACCTACAGGTGGTGTTCTGGATAACATCACCTACATATCCAGTGTCTGATGTTGTTTATCCAATTGCCCTTCACAACAGGGTGAAGGTCAATTGCCCTTCCTGCGACCACCATTAACATTTTTGTGATCGCCTTCAGAGCAAACACCAGGCGTGGCATTCCAGGTTCTGAATGTTTGTTTTGGACTGTTCTGGCTGGCTGTGAGGTACATATGAATGTTAACCATCACCTTTTGACAGTGGAGAAAAGCCAGCTCTGGTATTGCAGGTGCTGACTGGCATTGGTGGAAGAGCAGTCAGTCTGATGCTCCCAAATTCCCCAGATGAAGGCTGTCTCAATAGATGGCAGTGTGTTGGCTGCTCTAGTAAATACGACACCATAACCAGTACCTAGATCATCTGCAGCGATATGGTGCTTCCACCTTGAGCACACGGGATAGTGATTGTGAACCAGTAACCCTAGTCTACAGTCCAAAGAAAGGGAGCCAGAGCTGAGTCCAAACTCTTACGGAGACGGCTACTTACTGAAGCTTGAACATGGTCTATTTAAACTCGGCCTTCAACTAGGGGATTTGTTAGCATCAGACTTGAGTGCTATCCCAATGCCAGCGAGCACTTGGAATACCAGAAATGGCTTTTCTCTGATGTCAAATAGTGACGGTTAACATGCATACCTACCTCACAGCCAGCCAGAACAGGCTACCCTTGCAAACCCGCATGTGGCCTGAAGACCTACGGAGCATGATTATGGTTGATGCCGATGCGCTATTGTGTGAGCCCTTTTAAAGCTAAACCACCGTACACTCTCATTCACCCGCAGCCAATGCATTACCGACTCCAGGTTGCCTATCGGCACTGTTCCAATGGCGCCAACCCAACTTGGAACAGTGGATCTCGAGTCAGAAGGCCAAAAAGACCGTACTTGCTCACTGCTGAGTAGTTGCCACTATTCTGGCTACTCGACAAGCTTTGGACAGTGATCTTAGTCCCCCTCATACTTAGTGGTCTCACGGTAGCCACTTGGAAATTCCTACTCTTAGAACGAGGCAGGGACATTAGACGATTTTCCATTATACGAATTTCCTGTTGGACGATTTTCCATTATACGAATTTCCTGTTAGACAACTTTCTGTTATACTGTTATACGGTATACGTTCTTCCAATTATGTGATTTTCCAGTTAGACGATTATCCCTCGCCCCACTGAAGACAACAGAAAGGTAGCGGTAATTGGTAGCGCTATTCAAAAGCAACATTGGGATAAACATTAGAGGATATCTCAACCGTAATAATTTGTTTTCTTAAGTAACGTTCTTCAGCCAGTTCATAATTCTTAATTACACGATGAGTTCTATAATAGTGCAAAATTTAAATGTACGAATGCCGTTTTCAGCAGTGCTTACTAGCTGTGAGCGTCTGACAGCCTGATAAAAAAAATTCCAAAATACGTACCATTTCGCATTTCCAGTAGTTGTGCAATCGCTTTAAGGTTAGGAATGAAAATGTAAAAAATATTTTAAAGTTCATAAACCGTAAAATGTAGGGTGTTGCACCACTTCTTCGAAGCCTATTTTAGTACGTAAATCAGTTGGATCACGCCTCTCTAGACCTGCCAAAGATGGCGGCTCGCCAATATTGGGATTCCTCTATTCTCACCCCGCTTTTCGTTTTACTTTGATCATGCTTTGATGGAGCATAAAGTTTATTTTATCTTTTAAACGGACAAAATGTGACATCAAAATTTTGTTAATTTGCGACTTGTCACTGTTCTGTACTGGAAACGCTGCTGAAAACAACCTACGGCCTGACGCTGGCAGCGGTGCGACCAGTGGCAGATTGTATCATCAATCAATGAGCTGCTTTCTCGCTATAGTAGGACGAGTACTCCTACTCTCGTGTGGGGGCCCCTTTACCCCTCGTATATGTCCACGCATTTGTTGACGCGCGTAGACGCGGACGCAGAAAAGAAAACTGGTTTCTCCCCTGTCGCTTACCCATAATCCATTGCTAATCGGCAGCGCGTTGAAGTTGGCGTAGGCTCAACTTTTCCGCGTGAGCCGCGTAGCAGGATGGGTTTTTCTGCCCTCCAGCTACTATGAAACTGGGTATTCAATAGAGGATTTGTAAATAGGTCAAGTCGGTCGGTCATTCTCTCCCCTTTTTACGCGTGATCGTGGACACACCATCGCTGCTTTCTTTTCTGTGTCTGCTTGTATGTGCGTCAAGTTACGCGTGGACATATACGAGGCGTTAAACTGGGAGCCCTACGCGGCCGCGTCGCTCACATGTGCCTTGAACCGGCTCTAACGAACCCCACGGTTTACTGAATTTCGTGCTAAGTAAAGAGGCACGCTGTCCAGAAAATTTGGCAAGGCTTGTTGTAATGGTGATCTCGCATGGCTGCACGATCACTATTAAAACAAGCCTTGCCAAATTTTGTGGACAGTGTGCCTCTTTACTTGGCACGAAATTCAGCAAACTGTGGGGCTGGTCATGCACGATCGCTTAGAACCTTTGACACAGCAGTTCAATAAACGCTTAAGCCTATAAAATATGGATGTAACCCTTAAAACAGTCAAGTGCTCAAGAAAAAGACATGTAAGGTAATTAGCGTTGTACTACTACGTATAAAAGAAGCTCCAGCTTGTTTTGGCGCTGATGGAGGTACGTTTACATAAGTCATGAGTTTTTTAAGGCTTACATAGGTTTTTTTAACGCTTAGTGCTTTTTAATACTAATTCTATGTAGATGCAAAACCAATGTCATAGTGAGTATAATTTGCTTCCATTCTTAGGGCGCGTTTACGCAAGGAATCGCCTCCGTATTCTCGCAGCTAGAAACTAGAAATCATCTGAAATTCCAACATGGCGGCGGGTTTACCTATGTCGACTCGCAATGAAAACACTGAATAATGCGAGTTCAGAAGCGATTGTGAAAATTTCGTCAGGAGGAAATCTTTATCTTATTGTCACGGATTGTATGACTTAAAGTATTTACTCACACTACGTTGGGTTTAGCTAATCCAAATAGCGTTGTTACCATGGAAACAACACATTTGGCATCGCAATTAAATTCTAGCTGCGAGAATGCAAAGGCGAGTCGTTGCGTAAACGCGGCCTTAGTGTAGATGTGAATCCTACCATCTCTTGCTGAATATTCTGGGCTTCTACTCTTACATGACTGATATTTGGAAAATTCCAAATTATTTCAGATTTTGAATGTAGCCCAATGTCAAAAGACCAAAGTACAAAGTAGCTGATCAAAATTAAATTAATTAGTGCTCCACGGTTGTTGTTAATGTGTAACGGTCGTTATCTTGAAATTAAAGCTGCCTTTGGAAAATATTCTTATTATGATCAGATTTCTTTCAAATTTAAGACATAAAAGTGGCAAGCAATTAAAATAGTGAATGTACCCTGTTCGTTATAAATCTGTTATGGGTGGCATCTAGAAATTAGGGAGCAGTTTTGAAATTACTTGTATTATCGTCTGATTTCCTTCTAATTTAAAACTTGGAGGAAGTAGTTGTAACGAATTATAATGGTGAATGCATCATGGTAGTTATTATTCTGTAATGGTCGCCATATTATGGCCTTTACAGAACTATGCCCATCATCATCGGATTTCCTTCAAATTTAGAGTATATGTAGACGAAATAGTTGATACAGCTGAAAATGTCGAATGATGAATGTACCTTGGTCGAATTATTAATATGTCATGGGTTCCATAATGAAATTAGGTGGCCATTTAGAAATTGTTTTTTTTTTATTGTTCGATTTATATTAACATTTTTAGAACATAGACGAACTAGGTACAGCAAATTAAAATGTTGAAGGTTGTTATTAACCTTGGTATCTTATCTTATATCTCTGTGATGTTATCTTGAATACAGTGGCCATTTTAGAAATAAAATGCTTCGATGATTCATATTAAAATGGTGAACGTAATAAGGTAGCTATTGATATGAACTTGGAGATATTGACCAATAATTACTTGAAGTATGCTGAGAATTAAGAAATTGTTATGTGTTATCAAGGAATTACGTGGAATTAGTAGGGTTTGATCAGGAATTAACTGACGTATATAATCATTAAGGAGAATTACAAGTAATTATGAAGACTTACAGGGAATTACAAGGAATTAATAGGGACTACTAGGAACTGAACGGGAATCACCTGGAATTTACTGAGACTTCAAAGAGAATTACTAGGAATTGTCTTGGAATTAAGAGAATTGACACAATTTACAAGGAATTGAACGGGAATTGCCTGGAATTTACAGGAATTTAAGAAGAACTAACGAGAGTTTACTGAGTATTAAGGAGAATTACTAGGAACTGTCTCTGAATTACGAGGAATTGACCAAGATTTATTTGGAATTCAAGGGACATTAAAAAGAATTTTCAAGAATTAAGAAGAATTACTAGCAATTATCAATTAAAAGGACATTCCTCCAAAGGCATTTTTCTCGAGCCTCCACATCAAGTATGGCCCCAAAGGTCTATTTCGTTACTGTTAGACAATCCCTTGGTAAAAATCCGCTTTAAAAAGTGGCATCTAGGAAATTTTCTGTTGAATAATTCTTAACTTTATTTACTGCGTCCTGCAGTATATCATGCATTGCACGCTTACAATAATCATGACGTTTCATCTCTGTGTGTGCATGTACTAATTTGCTAATAATTACCATGAGATCAAAAATCTAAAAGCGTAATGCGTTAAACATTAAAATTAATTATTCCAATAGATCGCCGAAGCAAAATTATAAGACACTAGCCTAGAAAATTATAAAATGTGATTAAAATCCGAGAATCATTCCGTTTTGTGACGACACGATTAATGCGTTAGTGCTGGTTCGTCTATTAGGCACAATGCCAAATGAGACAGTAGCTTCGTTCTTCGCTGCGAAAAACGGAGCTACTATCTCAGATGACCTTGGTGTTCTATATGCGCGGAAGGCGATCAGCGCGAGCTGTTATAAGGCAGGTGGAAGGTTATAAGGCAGGCCGGGTGTCCCTTTAAATACGTGGAATTTATAAGAATTGACCGGAAATTAAGTGACATTTATTGAAAATTAAAAAGAATTACATGAAATTAACTGGGAATTAGAAAAATTACCTTGTATTAACTGATAATTAGGAGGAATTATCAAGAAATTGTGAAGGATTAATAGGAGCTACCAGAAATTGAGTGGGAATTACCTGGAGTTTACTGCGAATTACGTGAACCTGTCATGGAGTTACGAGGAATTTATGTAAATTACAGGGAAACAACCGAAACTTTCCTGGAATTTACAGGAAATTAAGAAGAAATTGCTGGAAATGAAGGAGACTTATTAGGAATTGTCTTGGCATTACGAGAAATTGTAGGAATTGTCAGCTATCTTGTTAATGTTTTTAAGACACTGTCAGATGTATTTGGCAGTGTGCCCTTCTTGGACCATTTTATGGTTTTTTTTCTACGTAGAGTTAAGCTTAAGTGGTTTTCTTTATACTCAACTATTTGATCCTATGTTAAGATTTACCTTTATAATGGGTGAACAATGATGTTCGTGAAGTGGGAAAAATCTAGACGAATGTCACTATTTACTTCGTACTAAGAGAAATGGGTGGTGTAGTCATGGAAATAACTTGTAAGGATTACATGTTAACTTAGCAAATGACAAACTTTTGTTTGACATCTTTATACACCGCCTCGTTTTTTGCGGTGAGGCTTAAATTATCTAGTTTTCTAAAGTTACGTATAACATTCAGCTAAATACTAAGTTGTCGGTATTCTCTCCCATTGATTAGTTGACGCAAACTCTTACACGAAACTGGTTCCTAGTTACCTTTGTATACAATGCACAAAATATTGATCTTTTACCCAATATGGTGGTTGCTACGCAAATTAGAGTGCAGCAAACTCATTAGCATCTAATTAATAGGTGTCGTCCACAAGTTGAAAGCTAATGAGGTAAACATATATAGACCATAAACGTGACTAGCAATGACACGCATAACACGCATGCTGTTAGTTACTGACCTCTTTGCATTTATCCAACACTCGTATACACATTCGGTACACATCACCCCCCCAAACATGATCATGCTCCCAGTCTAACAGAAGGTTGCGGCTTATTGCTACAGGCAAAAAGATATCAGACATATAAGTAAGTCTTTTAAATTCTACATACGAGACAAAAACATGCGTGTAATTCCTGTATCAATAATTCTAAACTGCTACACAGTTAAATAACTATTAATTAATTCCACTTACATGGTTAGGCTTGTTCAAGGCAGCCTTAAGGCGATTCATGATCAGGACAAATTCCAAGGAGGCCACTCTTCATTTGTAACTATTGTCATCCTTTCTTTTAGGAATGCAGTCCCCAGCTGGAAAAGAACCTACGTCACAACATTACCAAAATTCCTTTATTCTACTTAGTTTAACAATGTAGGTTGTCTAACCTTACGAGGAAATTTTGGTTTAAATTGAAGTAGCTTTAATTTACTGGGAATTAAAGATATTACTAGGAATTGTCTTGGAATTAAGAGGATTGGAAGGATTTATCTGGAATCTAATAGAAATTAAGAATTTCTTGGATTTATTGAGAATTAAGGAGAATCACTAATAATTACGAAAAGATATAGGAATTGATTGGAATTACCAGGTATTGACCAGGAATTTTGCGGATTTTACTAAAAATTTATGCTAAATGGCTAGGAATTATCGAAAAGTTACCAGGAATGGGAGCAGTACAGTTGCCCGACACTTGCACACTCTGCGGGATATTTGCCTGATTACATTTATATCACAGGTCTGTGGCCAGAAAGTGACATTTGCCACAAACTAAGTTACATGACAGTTTCGTTAGTCCCACAGTGAAATTGTCCGACAGATAAATTAAAATTTAAAAAACAAATAAGTAAATAAAATTAACTTAAAGTAAACAAAAAAGACTGTTTTGTCAATGTTTCTCCAGTTTTCTCACCAGTGTTTGCACAATTACAGTGTAATATACTGAGATAAGTCTAAATTAAAAAAAAATTATCTATCTCAAATGAAAGGGGAAAAAAATAAAAACATGTTTTACCTGGCATTTACTGTGAAAGAAGACGAATTGTAAGGATCTATGAGGAATACTAGGGATTAGTGACCGGGAATTAACTTGAATTTTTAGTTTGTGTTTGGAAGGTCTCTTCATATTTATTCTAGTGTAGGGGTATAGAAAAATTCCTTGAAAGTTACCCATCTCATTGATTCTAGCCACAAAAGAGACCCACCACTTTGATTCTAGCCACAAAAGAGACCAACTACTTTGATTCTACCCACAAAAGAGACCCACCACTTTGATTCTAACCACAAAAAACCGACCACTTCGATTCTACCCACAAAGAGGCCCATCACTTTGATTCTAGCCACGAAAGAGACCAACCACTTTGATTCTAGCCAAAAGAGACTCGCTGCTTTGATTCTAGCCACAAAAGAAACCCACCACTTTGATTCTAGCTACAAAATAGACCCATCACTTTAATTCTAGCCACTAAAGTGACCCACCATTTTGATTTTAGCCGTAAAAGTGACCCACCACTTTGATTCTAGTCACAAAAGGTTGAAAAAAATGTACATCACAAGCTAACAAAAGTGTATTTGCTGAATAAATAAACTTATTAGCTGAATTTTTTTTGTTTTGTATTTCTCAACGTTTGTGTGGTTAAAAACAAAGCGATGGGTCTTTTTTCATTTCCAATGTTATTTATTAGATTTGGCTTTTGCCAGGGAGTGGAAATCATGATGATTAATGGAACAACTAATCTAAATGTAGTAAATTAGAGTGTCAGCAACAAAAGAAGAGAACCATGTCAATTCTTGGCACGGTGGTACTGGTACGTACATTGTTTACAAAAGTAGCAAGGAAAAAGGGGAGCGCTCAGCAATATGAAGGGTATTATCAATATTATAGAGTAGTAAGCAGTAGTATGCACAGACCCACGAGAAGACAGCGGCAATTTTTAGTAAAAGCTCATAGTTTTTCTAGGTACTTTTGTTGCCTATCTCTTTACCCTTTCTTAGCCTTTTTGGCCCTTTACATCCCTTTTTAGGCCTTTTTAAGCCTTTAGGCTATTTCTCAGCCAATGCCGCACCAACAAATGCTGGCAACAAAAGGCCAATTTTTTTTACCAAAATGGCAATTTCCGAAAAGTCAGGGGCACTGCGCCCCTTGCCCTCTCCTGTGCATTCCACTCTACAGATACAGATTCACTCGCATGTGCAAAGCACACACCTCACATACCATTAGTCTTTATCGTCACCCGTCCATTGGTAAACAGGCCCAAATAAAAGCACTTCTCTATTGCCCTCAACAGAAACACATGTCAATATGACAACAAATGGGGTATATCGGGTATTGAAGGAAAACTCTTAAAAGCTCATTATATAATTTGAACGAATATTGGCGGGCTCGTTTGTTTCACTGTTGGGCGTTACCCTAATTTTGGCTGAATTTTAAGGAAATTTGAAATGTTACAAATTTCCAGTATATCTCTTTTACAATGGCAATTAACTTTCAACAAAGTCAATTAACCTTTTGTAACTCCTATAGTTTTTCTTTATGCCAATGTTTTTATCGTTGGTCTGTTCACAGCTTTCATACTCGAGACCCACAGTCACGAAAACTTTGTAAGGACTTGCACTTTATAGAAATTAATTATGATGGATGAAAGGAGCAGACGTGTTTCGATTATCATACATCGCAATTCCATATTTCTGAAAATTCGCCGTCTTGTTCGCACCCAACTTAAGTTAAAACATGAAAAGGATAGGCTGAAGAAAATCGACTATGGTTTAGAAGGATTGTCCCAGGTTATGAATCCATCGAAGCCAGTCATTGAGCGATTTCTCTGGGGATTTTTCTTGTTGAGCTGCCTAGCTGCATGTTCATTACAGATTCATTTTCGTGTTGAGTACTATCTCTCTGAGCCAGTTGCCGTGGATGTAAAAATGATTGAGTGGGGTAAATTGGAATTCCCCTCTGTGACTGTTGGGAATTTGGATCAAGAAGGAGTGATGCAGCTTGCTAAAAAGTGGAATGTGTCCCTAAATGCACTCGACTGCATCAGTCCCATGATGAAGATGTTGACAATTGCTAAAGGGGAAAGCACTAGGAAAATCTGGAGCAGCTTCAACACAACAAAAACAATAATATCCGCTAGGATTGAAACGGTAAGTTTAAATCTAAAAAAAGGTTTCTAACATTTTTTTTTTATAAGAGAAGCTTAGTTGAGCCTTGAGTCATCTGAGCAAACTAATGCTCAAATTCCAAGCCGTGCCAGACGATTGAGAGCGGAAAACTCTCTCGTTGAAGGGATTTTATCCAGGTAACTTGTAATCATGGTATGGCTAATAGAGCTACTTTTTCCAGTGCAGGTAAGTGTAGAGTCCATAGCTAAGATTGGCAGTCTCTCACACTACCATCACACAGGGACAATTGATGTTTTGGACTTAAATTAAATTACATGGACAGAAAACGAAATTAAATTACATGGACAGACATGAAACCAAATAAATTCACGTGTAGATGACAATATTTGCCAACTTGATAGATGCTTTAATTATGAGGAAATAATCCAACAAAATTGGAGATGAAATTAGTTGGCGTATAGGAATGTTGCTTCGCTTATGAAGTTTGTATAAATAAGTATAAAACGGTGTTTTCTGAAAATACAACCATTGAAATAAAGATAAAACTGCTAACAAATGAAACAAATGTTCCATTGTCTTTCTTATTGCGCAAACTGAAGCAAGACAATAAGAATCCTAAAGTCATTCTGCTACTAAAACATAAACTCGACTAAGTATGTAGGAATGGATGACAATAATAATTCTTAACATTCAGTACACATAAAAGAGTTCTAAAAAAAAGCAATGCCTGAATTATATGATTGTAAAAATGTCTTCATGTTTAAAAATAAGAAATTGGTTTACAATTCCCTGGTTGAATCACATATAAGGTGTGTAGATAGTTCCAGTTAACGCAAAATAAGTTATGATGGAGTGGAATCGGTTATAATAATATAATAATAATGTAGGTTCGTTGCAAACACAACCGGAATGGCAAGGACCTGGTGGTCTCTAACTGCCATCCGATGTTAAAAACTAAAATTTTTTTTAATTGCAAAAGTTTAAGAGTTTAAAAGTTTAAAACGATGATGATGGCTCGACTGCATAGGAAGGGTAGATGGTATTGGGTTGGGGTCACGAATGCCTTACCACCAAGGTTAGACATACCTGGGACACAATGGTCCCCGATGGCATTGCCAAACGTGAGGGACAAGTGAAGGGACAAGCCGGGTATCATTGTCAATGTTTGTTAATAACAAGGATGTACGCAGGAACCAGAGAGGGCAGGGGCAAACTTTTTTCTGATGGGGACTTTGTTTTTAGTCTTTTGGCCCCTTTTTTTACCCTTCATTGCCCCCTTTTCTGACTTTAACCCTCTCTGAACCTCTTAGTCGTTATTGTCCCTTTTTTGGTCTTTTTCTAAGTTCTTTTACACCTCCGCTCCCCCTAAAAGGGGCACTTCGCACCTGTGTGCATGTCCCCTGGTTAATAACAACATAAATGCGTAGAGAGTCACCTTTGGCGAATACAATTATGAAATCTAAACTTATCTAGTCGGTTGCCTTCAAGGGCACTACAACTCTATCATCAAAACAATGAGCATATTGGCATAAAGTAAATCAAGATGTGACCGAACATGAAACTAAGCTTACTAGGAAACAACAAATAGCCTAAAAAACTCTGTATACATGGACAAAACAATATGGAAACCATCAGTGGGCAACGGTAAATAAGTAACCCATTGCATCACCGCTCAAAGATTTACTGTTGCCCCTTGGATAGCTTCTCTGCATGCGTGCACAGCTTTTTGGTGACGTTGGGATTTCTGTTCTGCTTCTTGCATGGACCTAGTTCCATGTTCCTTAACAACGTTATAATTTATCTTACACCCTAATTATCATGATATATTTTGGGTACCTTGAAAGTCACTTGACAAGGTCAATCCAAGGTCAATTTTGATTTCATAATCAGATTTGCCGTATGGGATTTTCTAATTAGGTATGTTTTATTCGTAACTATTATTCATTCTGTTTCAATTAATTTTGTACTAGACGAGTCTTTTTGGGACATACTGTTCTGTGCTGTAAGCATAACGTTTGTATTGATACGTTTGATACATGTAGTGCAAAACAAAATAACTCACGTACTTTTCCCAGAAAAGAAAAAAAAAAGTCAAACTGAATCTTAACCTATTAGCAATTATTTCATTATGAGCTTATATTGTATTAATAAAAAAATCCTACGAAAATGACAAATTTGTCAAAAGTAAAATAACATAAAGGATCCTATATGTTACGTGTCTTAAAAGGAAACTTCCCTCATAGTGAAATATGAGTAGGAAAACTAGAAAATTACAATATTCTATCAACACTGAAATCATTTTCCGAAGTACTTCAAAAGTTTAATATTAATAATTTAATAATTTAATATTCACTAACACCACTAAAGTGTACTCTAAATTAGGGCATAATAAGATATGAACAATGGGGAAAAAATTATAAAAGTTTAGAAAAAACATGGATAAGAATACCCTAGTCAGGTAAAAATGAATATTGTATCACTAATGTAATTTTTAGTTTCTTTTTAAAAGGCCCAACATCAGACGAGTCACCTCCTCCCGAAGAAAAGCATTCCACACACGTCCATCGATCTTTCAAATCACCAACCATGTCCTCAGGTGCAACTGTATCAAAATTCAATTAGTGGTAATCCCTTGCCTTGATAAATGCCTGCCGTCTGTACAATTATTGTCTTATTGTCTTGTTGATGTAAGCATGCTGCAGAGATCAAGAATGAGTCTGCAGAATTCGAGAGATTCTAATTTAAGCCTTCCGAAACGTTGGCTCTAACTTACCCCCATAACAACTGGGCAAATATTTGGCGAATTTTTTTTGCTCGCTCTTCAGGTTTTGGATATCTTTTTAAAATAAGGGTTCCAAACCTCAGAGCAATATTACAAAACCGGTCTTTCATATGCGTTAATAGCATTATTGAGAGTACTGATCGCATTAAACTTGAAACATGTATGTGTGTGTACTTTTGTGTCCATTTGTGGTCATTTCTATATCTTTCATGGCAATAGAGGCACAATGTAAAACAATTTACGTAGTCAGTGACTTCGCTACCGTTAACCCTTCAGATGACGACGACGATAGGGGAACCGCCATCGCCACAGCTGCCATAAGGACAACAACAAGAACAATGGTGACGACGCCTACCATCACTGTACCCAAGAGGATTAATAGCACTGCTAAATTTGAACGATTATTTCGACTGAAGAAACAAATAGAAAAGCTGTCCCTCACACTGAAGATAAATTACGGCATTGGCAAAAGACTCAACACGAGTATTGGGGATGAGGCAAGCTAACAGGCCTTCAAGACCCTACACATGGCATCCCTCACAATGGCCACCATGGACCTGCTAAATAAGTTCTGAGAAGCTGGGTCAACGTCACGGCCATCGGTTGGTGGGGGGGGGGGGGGTTAGCATAGTTATCTACGGCCTGGTTCTGTTTCTGGAACGGATCGGTCTATTGCAAATGATGGAGATTAATGTCAGAGTATTCGACAAGTTCTGCTGAGTGGAGTTGTGCACCAAAACGGCTGTGGCTTCCAACTTGCCTAGCCTGTGTGAAATATCACATTTCTTCATGGACTTACTGGGACCAATGACAGACACTCTTTGGTGCCACATGTGGACGGCAACCTGGTCACGTGCATAAAGCTGGTTTCTTGCTTGTCATCTCCTTCACCAACAAAGAGGCCTTGAGGTACTACTTGAGAATCGTGAAGCCGGAGTGTTGTCCCGGACATCAAGGACATCAAGGTGTTGCCCCTGACATCAAAGAGTCTTTTCCTTGACACTTGGGTAGCCAAATATGCAACGTCGTCCACAGGGTGGACTCCTTAAGATTCACGAGCCTCATAGCACAGTGCCACCATCACAACATGGTTATCCTTCCCACGAGTGGCATCAAGATTCAAGTGTAACAGGGGCTGCTGCAATAACTGTGATCCCTTATCAGCAACCTAGGTGTCAGTGGTGTTATACAGTAAACTGTAAGACAGTCAGGTATAGTACCATCTAGTGAATGTGTTTACTTGAGCGTGCATGCACACAACAAACCAAAGAGCCCAGTCAGTCTACATCACTATTGAAGTATTTTTATTTCTTCGGGGTCGTTCCAGGTATTGGCATTTTTTCTCCTCCCTCCCTCCCTCCTGCCCTTTTTTTTCTTTACCTAGGATGATAAACAACCATACAACAGTAATTATTAAAGCAGCAGCAATAACAGTAACATTGAAAAATAATAAAACTTAGAATTTTTTATCTAGTTTTTATGTAAACTGGGAAAAAAAAATACTTAAAGGCATTCAAAAATTTGTTGTTAATAATAACAAAAAAACGCCTTTTCACTACAATATATAGCAATAAGAATAATTGTAATAAATTATTTATTATTTATGTAATAATATTAATTATTTATTATTTACAGTACCAATAATGAATAAGTTTAAAGAAAAATGGATTTACAAAACTTTATGGTGGAAGCAAATAATGTAAAATGGAATGCGCAATACTAGAAAAAAGAATCATAATAGGGTACTTGGGCATGGAAATAAATTTAAACTGAAATTTGAAAAGATAAATAAAAAATGATGGATGGATGGATCGAGAGCATATTTGGAATATAATTATATGTATGTGCAGCAGACTATCTGAGTGAGGTGAGACTTCAAAAAACACAAAATAAAATAGTCAAAATACTCTTTGGAGAAAATAGAAACACTAAAACAAAAGCAAATATTGTGTTAATGAGATTTTGCTAAAATTTTGTATTCCCACCAGAAAACTGCATTTGTTTGTGATCGAAGGCCTCCAAGACTGATGGACCGAATTGGAGAAAACTTTGTATGATGATAGTGACTAATAATGAGATGGTTTTAAGCCAAGAAAATCCAAGATCGGACAAGCCACGGAGGAACTAGACCAAAAAGAACAATTTTGAATTTTCCGTGTAATTAACATGAGAATCGCGCAGCTCCGTTCTTACTGATATAATAATGTAGCTCCATATGCATTGCAACACGATATGCAATGACTAAAGCCAGTGCTCATCCTATCTATGGTTATCTTATCATTGTGGTTTTCTGTGGTTGAATTGTGAACAAAGATCTGAGCCATAAATGTGACCCAACTCGTATAACGTATATTTAACGTCATACCACGATGAGGAAGTCGGAATGTAGAGTGCCTCACAGCATATGATCAGTTGCAAGCCAGTTCAGGATGTCATTGTAGCTCAGCGACTGATGCAACAAGAGACAGAAACCATGCTGAAAGCCGCACAAAATAAATTGGATCGTTCAAGAGTATATTGACGGCATTCACACAACCAGCTAGTACCAGTACAAAAGAAAAATCGTCAATATTCTACAAAACCAATCCGATGTTGCTCGGGTGTCGACGGAAGCTGGACCTATCAGATGTCGACGGAAGCTGGACCTATAGGATGTCGACGGAAGCTTGGGTACGGGGTAAGCTATCGTCTTGCTTCTGCATCCCAGCTTCCGTTGGAAGTGAACTTAAGCGTTGTGAAAGCATGACCAGGTATTTTAAGAAATTTGCAGCAGCATGCTCATGTAGACAAATATAGTTAAATCCAGCCTACGGTATTACTGTTCGTAAATCAGATGGTCTTCCACTTGCCAGGGCTCTAGTTTGCATTGGTGATAGTGAATTTGGATTAGAACTTGCACACGTTGCATCATAGTCTGAAATCATTAAACGAATTAGTAATAGATCTATATATCCCACGAACTAGATTAAGAAACATAAATGGGCACTGAGGCTGTATCCCTAAGTGTTGGGAAATGCAATGCTTGCAATCCTTAATTGCAAATTCATTACATTCGTGTATGGCTGCAAATGAGAGAAGGTTCATCACGCGCACAAGAAATAGATTCGATTTGATCCAACATTTCACGCTTTCTTGAAGACCTATGCTTATTTAGTCCTATTCCCATCTAGTCCTACTACCTTTTAGACTTAAATGTCAGACTGCCTGTAAGGAAGAAAAGTATTACTTTATGGGTATACGCATCAATGTTTATTACTGCCTTTTGCTGTTAGATATTAGGTCATGGCAGTATGGCTGACAGTAGGTTTCTTCTTTTAGTCTGAAATGTCGAGAGTTTTTTAATCCCCACTCGAAAGTCCGTAATTAAAGCGAAAAAGAAAACGGAAAATGCATGTGAATTTATTTATCAGTTAACTTGTTTTGTATCAGTAATCCATTTTCTATTTCAAATACCAGAATAATAAGTCGTTTAGTAACCCTGATTTATTACTTTAATTTCATGTGTTCGAGCAGCGTCAGAATAAGATCTACGCTGTAAACCACTCTGAAGATTATAGAGTAGCAGGAACGTTTGCAAAATACCAATCAGGTCAGTTATAAATTCATTTGCTTTTGACTTGCCTATTAGCCATAATAAAATATTTCATCAATAATGTTTATTTAAAAAGTGTTTCGTATTTACTATATTCCATGATTCTCCAATAGTATGAACACCTCTTAGCTTAACTACAAACTTTAATCTGTGCTGAATTACTCTTCAACGAGGTATCAAACTAAAGTCAGCCTGAGATTATTCTATAGAATATTTGGCTCGTAGTGAGATTAAGATCCATTTCAAATTCAGAAAGCGGCTTCAGGAAAAACGAGAATGTTACGAAATGTAGAATTTGTTGGCTTACTTACACAATAGTGAAACCTAAGGAAGTGGATAATGCAACACAACAAGAAGAAACCAGCTTTAATTTTCGATGTCCATCATTTAGATCTTTTTTTCAAAAATGCAAAATTATATCTGTAAAAAAAAACACTAATCAACAATAACAAAAATTTCTAGATTTTGTTTTTGTTTCGAACCTGGTCTCCAAACAGTTACCTTTCCCAGAGAACTGGTCAAATTCTATACTTTTCCTTTTTCATTGTTGGAAAGTCGGCTGCTAAGTATAGGTTATCCGCCACCTTTCAGAGGAGTGAGATATAACAATGTTGATGGCCGAGCCATTGTTGTATCTCTCCGAGGAAAGTGGCAGATAACCTATTTATCACTTAATTTCACGATCTCAGTCCGACAACAATAGTATAGCACGCACACAACACAGGATGAATCGTGCTGACGTTCTTTTGCTGAAAAAGGTCGACAATGCGACAAAGATGTCATTGTTGACAGCATTGTTATTCCTTGCTTAGTGAAGGGTTCTGTGCTCTTGTTTATTGATTGTAATTCGATTCCTAAGTGCCCCATAACCGTTCATACCGCGGAAACTCAACGACGAGCAGCCCCTTCACATAACTTTTTAGGATAACTTAAATTTTTTTAGGAGAAGTTGTTTGAAGAGGCTATTTGGCGTTGAGTTTCCACGGTACTGAGTCGTAAATAACCTTTGCAGTTTAGTGTCATTATGTTTTCGTGCTATAAGAAAAAATAAATAACAAAACGAAAGTATTTTTTCTTGCTTAAGCAAAACAACCTCTTCACGGTGCTGTTCTTAATTTTAATCGAGACTGTAACGTCCTTTTTAACATCTGGAGCAAGCATGATGTTCTTAAATTCATAAGCAGGCGTGATATCCAGGCGTGATATCCGATATCACTCCTCCTTTTGCATCTCAGTCCTAAACCATTGTTGCAATATCGTCGTGTTCCATTGTTAAAGGAGGACAGATCGTGAAATTGGGTGATAAATCCCGTATCAGCCCAGTTGCAACAATGCTTTCGAATGTTACTAATGCTTTCTTACTCATCGTGTCCACTTATCGGAAGTACTCAGTACACCTTGCTAATAAATGCTTTAAAAACGTTTTTGACACTCCTAAAAATGTTTTAGAAGTTTTAGATGAAAATATACAAAAGCGTTTTACAAACAGCACTGGCTGAGAAAATAACTTAAAAATCACTAGCATTTTTAGTGTTGCAGATGCGAAATATGTTTAATATAAAACAGTAGCATACATCAGCTTGCAACACTATAAACACATAGGCATACGCAGTGACGGAATTGTTTAAAATAACACGGTAGTGATTTAACTTAAAACAGTTGGTTTGTATTTATTTTAGTATACAACCATGTTAAACAAAGACGTTTTCATTAAACGTAAGTTCCAAAAACATATGCGCGGTAAACCATGTCCACAAACGGCTATGAGAGAGATCAGACTGAATAAGGTTAGGTTAGGGTTTGGGTGGGGCTTACATACTATGCAGCCTCCTTATGCGGTTGCCTTAGAGGTGAGCTGTTACCTTGCTAACTAATAAGGCAAGGCAACGTTATCCTTGGTCCTTACTCTACTTAGGCGCTAAGGAGGAATTAGGTTTGCAGTAGCGGCACACTCACACCAACCAAAGTCCACAGGAAATGTTATTGAAAGAAGTCACATGTCACAAGTAGTTAACAACCAAACTTTTCAAAACTGTCACCCAAACTCGATGAACTTACACTATGATAGAAAAGTCAAAGTCCTAGTTAGGCCCGAAATTAGCCCTAGAATTCCTTACCCTAGTAGGCCCGCATTTAGTCCTAAAAATTCCCTAGTCAAGAAAGGATGCAAGAGACCAAGTTGAGGAGCTGTTGCTGGTTCACCAACAATAATCGTGGATCTACAAATTATTCAAGGCTTCACTTTCGTCTGATTTATTCGGCGAAGTTATTCCTCGTCATAGCCTTCGAAAGGAATAGAAATTCTCATATCAGTCGTCAGTTACTGGTACACAGTTATGAAAATGGCGATGAGGATGCACAATAATAAACAATCATTCAACACGCCACTGTACATACATCTGTCGAGAAGAAGCATTCTTTTGAAAACGAATTATTTTAAAACCTACGTGAAAGCGATAATTTAAGCAGCTCTGAAAGTGCTGCATATTGAAAAAAAATATGGTCAAAGAAACTTATAGACTATTTTTGCAACGGTGGTCTACCCAATTCTTTGGAATGATATCTATAAAAATTGTATGAGGGTTACAATTCGGATAATTCCATGCAGAAACTAGATAATCCTTGGAACACATCTCATTTAACCTCATTCATTATGATTGATCTCGACAGCAACGTTTGACACCTTATCATTTGTTTATTTTCTCAAATCGCTGGAAACGAGTTATGATGACATAAGAACTCGTATTTTTCTGTGATTAATATAGGAATAGTGCAGTGAATGCAGTCCATTGTTTTTAACCCTAATGTTCAAATCTATAAATGAGCATAAATTGACGTTAGCCTATTGGTGGTTAAGTTACAAATCTTCAGGCAAACGTACTCATTAAGTTTTTCCCCCTATATTTCAGCGGTTGAATTTCCTTATGATGCTTTGGGAACGATGTTCATTGTCCATGCCAGGAATCCAGAGGGCGATTGTCGTTCGTCGTCAGTTTCTGTAAGTAATTTGGAAAAAATTCGACGAGCCAACTAATGATAGAAAATGTCACGCAACATATGTCTCAGTAGCTACCATAAATTCTTACTGCTCAGTCAGGTCGTTTTTACATTATTTAGAACTAGCTGATCTCTGTGCAACGTACGCCGGTAAAGCAGGAAGCTATGTTGTCACACTGCCTCACATATAATAAATAAATACAATTTTTTTGACCACATGTGGGCAAGGTAGTTGGAAGGGGAGAGTGTTCCACTAACACCAATCCTAAAACTCAAAGTCAGATCATTCACCAGGTGATGCCCGCAACTGTCCAACCCACCCCGGCTGATTTAAGAAACGTTCAAACGAGAGCCCGCACAAAGCGTGTTTGAAGGCTGCAGTGGAATTTGCCGAGACTGCCCTCTCAGGAAGGGACTTCCAGGCCGGGATAACCCGAACAGACAAAAAGTTTTTTCTACAGTCCCGATTTACCCTTGGAGCCACCAGTTTCAAAGAGTGCCCACGGGTGGTGTGTACCGTGCTCAATTCGAAAAATGGCAGGACGACATTAGTGTGTTCGTGGAGAATTATAAAAAACAAAATGAGACCAGATCTCAAACGGCGAAGCACAAGAGATTCAAGACCTGCTTTCTGCAAGCGTGCACAATAGGGCATCTCTCGCAAACTTGGCAAGCTCTTCGTGAAACGTCGCTGCACCGACTCAACAAGGTCAATGTCCTTCAAGAGGTATGGTGACCACACTGTGCTTGCGTATTCCAACAATGGCCGGACAAAGACTTTAAAAGCCCAGATCTTAGTTGTGATATTTCCCGATCGAAAACAACGGTTCACAATTGCAAGTCGTTTAAATGCTTCCGTGGACACATTCCTGCAATGCAGAGACGATTTTAAATCAGATGTCAACCAAAATCCCGAGGTCCCGTACTTCTGATACATCTGGAATGCGGTTATTGTCGATGAAGTAGGAGGCTGGGTTTATTTGATGGCCAATGTGGAATGACAAACATTTTTTGATGGAAATCGGCAATTGCCATAAATTAGCCCAATGACTGATATTGTCTATCATGCAAGCAAGTGTTTCAGTGTTTTCTGTAGTTAAGACCTCAGTGCTCAGCTTAAGATCATCTGTTGTCTCATAAGCCTTTGTTTTTGTGGAGGTCCAGAGTTTGATCGCACTGTCTTTTCAGTCAACAAGGCATGTCATAATATTTAGTTTGTTACTGATTTTTAGTAATAATCGATATTACCCTTCACATTGTGGGCTGGTCGCCCTTTTTCACTGCTCCCGTGCAAAGAATGAACACGCTTACCCTGCTTCATTACTACCTTGCAAAGAATGAACAAGCTCCCCCTTTTTCACTGCTGCCATGAAAAGAAGGAAAATGCTCACTCTAATCCCATTGACTTTATGCATTTGGATTAGCTGTCACAATGACTGCTTTCCCCGTCTACCAACCCTCGTCTATGAATTGACGCAAGCGTACTGTATACATATATGCACTTAGGTCAGTTAAGTTGTGATTCAGTTGTGGAATTAAGTGAAAAAGCCATGAATATCATATTGGGGTGTAGAAGAGTGGGAACATTGACTGATAGTGAAACAGATGACCTCAACAATTGATATCATGGTAACTTCCTCACTAATTTCTCAAACAAATACCACAATCCATGGGAATAAATTAGAAACTTTTTGAGAACAAAGAATTACTAGCAATGTGGAAAAAGAACGAAAATTAGACCCGAATAATAGAGATGGTAGTATATTAAGAGTAAAATGGCTATTGAGTTAAGACCCCGGACTGGTATCCCACCGCAAACTCAAACACACAGGGAAACTATTTGTCATCCTTGAAGACGCTGCTTCTTCGCCTCACTGCATTTGTGCTGTATATATAAAGACGGTCTGAGTAAGTCCCCTTCGCGATTTGCAGATTACCTTACATTTTTCTTCGGGGCAACTTTCGTGCTTCTATTGTTATAATAATAATAGGGAAGGACTACGGAAGGGTGTTGAACCACTGATACCGAGCCAAACTAAGAGAAAAGGAAAAGAGACCATTATAAACAATAATAGACTACGATGGTAAATACTGACGCTTCAGGAATTTGTTGAGATTTTCCTGTTTAAGCATACGTCAAAATCCCTGCACCGTTGGTTGGGTACAGTTGTTGCCTTAAGGGCATTCCAAACATTTACGACTCTTACGGAAAAAAAGTTTAGGTGGCAGGTATTGATATTCTTTTCCACAAACATCTTGTCGCAGTACTGACACCGTAAAGTCTCCTTATCAGCCATTGGAAAATCAAGTTTTTCTTCTCTTTAGTCATCATTGCTTCTTTGTTTATCTTCTGGTAATGAAATCATCTCATTATTCATTGAAATAAGCTTAGACAAATATGAAATCCTGGTATGAACCGACAAAACACTTCCAATAGACTTCGCACTAGTGCGCTCCAAACTTGATTTTTTCCAACACATACCAAAAATTCACTGTCTTATTCCTAAAATATACCAAAAATTCATCCTAGATTCCTAGAAAGAATTCCTCCACAATCATGGCTGGACAAGTTTGCCATGCGATGCTTCTGTAGATGATTATCCAACTCTTCTTGCAAGAAAAACTCAACTTTGTAATTCATGCACCGGAACTTGGACATCACCACAATACCGTATCTAGCATCCATGCCTTTTATATTCACCACTCATTGAAGACATGAACTAGACCACTTCGAGAAAAAACCAAATACCGCCAGTTGTACGCACATTGCTCTTTGCCAATGTTATATCGACGTGATGAGCGAATACCGTTATTAAGGCAACACGTAATTTTTGCCCCAAAATCAAGGTCTAGCCTTACTAGAATTTTTTCGGCAATATTACATCTCACTCGTCTTCCCCACATCCTGTAGAATAAGCCTGGGAAAAAAGTAAGGTAAGAAGGTAAGAAGACCAGAAAGCATGGGTTTGCTGGAAGTCTGTTCGAAAGGGACTGTTTCATGCCAATCTATCGTCTTAAAAGTTTAAAGCATTGATCTATGTACGGTATCGACTAATTAAGGTGTGGTGGTGGTTGTGAGGCTGTGTATTTAGGTGAGACGTGGAGATGCCTCCATGTTCGCCTTAAAGAGCACCAGATGCAACATCACACCAAGACAGAAGGAATGGAATCGCCCTCCACTGCTTTAATAATCTGCAACATCCCATCAACTGTAGTGACACTTCTGTCTAACTACGATCCAACACCTTCAAGGGCTCGCATCTTGGGGCACGCATCTCAGATCCCTTGAATCCCTTGCTATCAGCCAGTTTAAAGAAAATGGCACGCCGCTAATGGACATTTATTAGCCTTCCTATCCCAACATTGATCACTTACTCAAGCCGGAGCTGAAGGTGAAACTAGGCCAAAAGTGGGAAGCCCAGATGCAGAAAAGGCTACCGTATTCATCAGTGGTTTGCAGCGTTAATTTCAAACTGTGGTGATCAGCGAATGTTCTTGTGCTTTGTACTTCTGAAGAAGGTGATAGGATTACCACAGACTCTGGTTGTATTGACCAAGAATGCAAGTAGACTTTTAGTGTTCGTCGAGTATGGTTTTGCATATTTTTCTGATGAAGTGAATTTGCTGTTAACATTACTCAGTTTTTTCTTAGATGTCGGATGATATGAGTGTGTTTATGTGTTGATTAATTTTGTTAAGGTTAGTTTAGTGGTAATGGGAATACTACTATCTACATAATTAAGGACGTATGATGTGCGTGCGTGCAAGCGTGCGTGTTTGTACCTCTACTCCTCTGGAACCAAAGCACCTACAAAGATGGGAGTAGGACCAAACGAAAGATAATTAAATTTCGCTTTTAATAGGCCTATTTTCATCGCTGTAACTTGATATTATCACCCGCAAATATGCGAAAGAACCTGAAAAACTAACGTCAAAGTTTTTTTAACCCTCTTCATGTTTGTTCATGACGTCATAGTTTGTTCGTGAAAACCTCCTCGAGCAAAGAGAGATGATCTGAAAAGGGTGGACGGACGACGTATTTTGCAACACACCACATATACATCTTAAAATTGGTTTTATACTAACTGACTTGATGCATGGAAAAATCAAAACAATTGATTAGGTTTTAAAATGGTGTCAAACATTCGTATTTCTGAAGAATGGAAGGAAATAAGGAAGAAATGATGAATGGAAAGATGGAAGGAAGGATGGATGAACGAATTAAGAATTGATAGAAGGATGGAAAAGAGGAAGAAAGGATGTGAGAATGGAAGGATGAATGGAAGGATGGAAGGAAAGATAGGAGAAAGGAAGGAAGAAATGATGAATGAAAGGATGGAAGGAAGGATGAATAGAAGGATGGAACGAATTATGGATGGATGGAAGGAAGTATGGATGGAAGGTAGGATGGAAGGAACGATAGAAGAATGGATGGAAGGAAGAATGGATGGAAGGATGGAGGGAACGATGAAAAGAAGGAAGGAAGGATGGATGGAAGGAAGGAAGGTAGGAAAGATGGATGGAATGATAAAAGGAAGAATAGATGGATCGAAGGAAGGATGAAAGGAAGGAAAGATGGAAGGATAGAACTAAGGATTGATGGATGGAAGGAGAGATGGGTGGAAGGTAGGAAGGTAGGACGGACGGATAGAAAAAGGATGGATGGAAGGAAGGGTGGAAGGAAGGATGGGTGGACCTGAATGGGTATCAACTGACTTGAGCATAGAAAGAACAGACCCATAGACCTGGTTTTAAAAGGGAGTCATTTTCTTGGATTCTGAAGCATGGAAACATTCGTGATTCTGAAGCAACGCATTGCGTGGATTGAGCGAACAAAGCGAGTGATTTCCACGTAAACTAAAACTTTTCAATGTGTGTCTCGCTTTGCTCTCGCAATCTTTCATCTCTCACCTTCGTAGGAGATTACATCTGACGTTCTGCAGATGTTTCTCCAAATGAGGGATCATCAGAAAGTGAAGTAATAAGACGACGGAAAAGTCTGTACTGAGCAGGACGTAAAGAACAATATTCTTAAAATAAATAAAACAAGAAAACCCATGTAAAGTGTATACTAACACAAATTACAAGTGACGTGTGGTTCTTGGTGGTTACATTGATTTAGTCACTATTTTGAGGAAATGTTTGCGCTGATTGAGTGAGCGAAGCGAATGAAGAATCAGCTTTTGTCAGCATAACAGCATTTTTCTGATAAATTGCTTGATCTTTTTGCTTGCGTCTTTAGACGTAAACAAAATATTGACCTTCTCTCGGGATAACCAATATCGCATTCTACACTCTTATAAATCACTTGATCGTTTTTTATGTGTTAGGTCTGTCTGTATCATAAGTGTTGCAGCAAGAAATCACCTCGAGCGTAGCGAGACGACGCGGAATGAGCGAGCGAAGCGAGTGACTCCGCTAGTTCTACATAATTAAAATCATACAATGTGCGTGCGTGCGTGTTTGTACCTCTACTTCTCCGGAACAAAAGCACCTACAAAGATGGGAGTAGGACCAAACGAAAGATAATTAAATTTCGCTTTTAATAGGCATATTTTCATCGCTGTAACTTGATATTATCACCCTCAAACATACGAAAGAACCTGAAAAACTTACGTCAAAGTTTTTTTTACCCGCATGATGTTTGTTTGTTGATCGGGTAGATGCAAACACTGGGGCGTCAGATTCGATAGGCATCCTAGTCCCAGTGTACATCTCTGGCTTCGTACAGACCCAGGTTCGATCCTGGCGATGGTAAGTGTATATGTACGGGTTTTGCTCCGGGTGTTTCCCTGCCCATTGCACGAGGGTTTCCTCCGGGTACTCTGGTTTCCTCCCTCATGCGGCAAAAAAACAACTGTCATAATGGTGGTACCTCTTCCACTTAACATCTGCCACCTGGGAATTTGGGTGGGTGGATGCCTCGTGTATCGTCTCTATATTATTTATTTATTTTATTTATTAAGAGTCGTTTAAATTTTAGCAGTCATGGTGAATTTAAGAAATGGACCCTACTGCCCCATTGCACAATGGTGGCACTTGCAGAAGCGTATGAATCGATATATTTCAAATTTAAAGTTTTTTCACAGAATGTACAGCAAATGCTAAGCGTGTGTTCTTCTACAGTAGACGGTATTGAACTGTGAAAATGTTCTGATCATTTATATGTTGCATCGCGATCACACCGAATGTCAGTTAAACAGTTTACAGGTGCAAAATAAACATCAAAAGTCAACGCTACTCATTCTGATTCGGAGCTGGATTTTGGATCACAGAAACACGTTCCCTATTTTTAATTTAATTTTGTATTTTGTACATGAAAACAAAAATTCGTGTAAACTGAACTGAATCATTCTAGATGTCAGGGATTTTAGTGGAAACCAACTATCTGTCCGATTCCTTTATTATTGTACACCATAGTACAGTGACTTTCTTCCAAAACTTGTTTTACATTTTTAGGTTTCGTCTTAAATTTTAAGATGAAGATTCAAATTTTGCTGAAAAGACAAGAATGATTCCGCCTAAAACATATTCCACAAAACCAATGCAACTGTTTCATAATGGATTTAGTGTTTTAACGTAACCATCGCTGTTTAATATTGAACAAGTCTATTCTGTACAGAAATGTAATTCAATTTCAGGTGATGTTTCAACCTCCTGGAATGGAAACCAATATGCGCCTAGTTTTTTTCCCTGATGCGGGAGCTACTTACGACTACATGTTAACGTTAAAAAAGGTGAGTACCATGATAGGCTTAGTTATTACTTTATTTTTATTATCAAAACATTGCACGGTAAACTTACAACTGTACTAACTGTATAGATGAAGGTGAGGTTACTAAACAACATTAAATGAAAACTAGCGGAGTCGTTTGCTTCGCTCGTTCATTCGGGATCGTCTCGCCCCCCCCCCCCCCCCCCTCCATCTCGCTCCCCCTCCCACTTCATTAAATTGGCCGTTCGGTTGGTAGATGGCATCGTATGTTCGCGCTGCTGGCCGTTGCGTTCCGGGCGCAGCTACTATCTCAGAGGGCCTTAGCTGCTACTCTAATAATTTGCCGTTCCGTCGGTAGATGGCGGAGATGGCATCGTATGTCCTGCTTGCTGCTGCGCTGCTGTTGTGCTGCAGATGCAGATGACCATGCGTTGCGGTTCTTGTGTAATTATATATATAGATATAGATAGGGACATGACTGACAATTGAATAAATATACACGCAAAAGACAGTCAAAACAAATAAAAAGCCATACTTGCACATACTTATACATTTGTGCAGTTGATTCAAGATTCAGGTTTATTCAATCTCGGTTTTGTAGTTTGACAATAATTGCACCTATATTACGTTGTGGTGAAGAGCTTCTAGGAAAAGAAGCGCACGGTATCACTTCGTAAATTTCCATGCAGTTTTTCAGTAATCGTATTCCAATTGGTTGAAAACGAAAATGAAAGCCAGTTGTGATTGGGTAAAAGTGGTTGTTCAATCAAAACTCCCATTAGTAGATGTGAAATTATTTGAATGTTTCTGCAGCCATATTCTGTTTGGTGAAATTTCATATTACGTATTTACTACTTTGCCAATAGACCAAACTTTGTAATTTTTATATATTTTTGGACTTTTACAATACCCATCCCTCCAACTACCAATCAAAGAATCTGTCATCAATCAAAGAATCAGAGTCCACAAACTAAAGGAAGTGAAATAACACAAAAAAATTCTTCAAATTTTGCCATACTGGCTCTTATTTAATCCCACTTCGAGAACTTCCTATTGCCTGAAAGACGTGACACGTGTGTTTTAAGGTTTTTTTCAGGTATTAAGAAGTTTTTATTGTTGCACATTAATTTTGATTAATTTCCTTCAATATTTAATATCAAGATTAATTTTTGATTAATTTCCTTCAATATTTAATGCCAGATTAATTTTTGATTAATTTCCTTCAATATTTTTTAAAATCAGATTAATTTTTGATTAATTTCTGATTAATTTTCTTCAATATTTAATGTCAGATTAATTTTGCATGTTTGAGAGTGAAAACTCCATGAACCCTCTTAACCCCAGTCTTATGGATTGAACTTAAACACACAAAAATTACAAATTGCTTGTAAAAATTACAAATGAATGAGATAATCAATTTAAAAGTAATCTTGGATACATTGTCCGGTCACGCAGACACCAGAATGAGTTAATCCTGAAATTAATATTTCCGGTATGGACCCTGTTCACGACACACAAAATGTAATAAGTGAATGCTGAATGACTGAATGACTTTTTCCTAGCAAAATAGAAATTTAATTAATTTATGAAATACCAAAACAGAATATTGTTCTTGGTCAGATAGACATGCTATTC
The DNA here is from genome assembly GCA_023313725.1 of Lithobius niger. Lineage (NCBI taxonomy): Eukaryota > Metazoa > Arthropoda > Chilopoda > Lithobiomorpha > Lithobiidae > Lithobius > Lithobius niger. Next base: position 41,279 of record JAHWFP010166869.1, read on the forward strand.
AAACTCTTGATCTTTTGCCAACAAACTTTTATTGCGAAGTTTTAGTGCTCATATTTATGTTAAATAAATTTCTGTTTTTTTTTTTATTTAGTTTGAATTTGTCAGCAGACATCACGACATCTGTGTGGACATGAAGACTAATGAAAAATGCAAAAACTATTGCATTCGCACAAAATACAAGAATTTGACTTGCAGGTAAAACGAGAAATCCAATGAAGAAAATTTATTTTTGTTAACTGCAGTCCTTGGATGCACAATAGGTGTCTGTAAATATTTTTTTTTAATATTTTACTGCTACCTCGACCCACATAAACACTGAGCCAATACGCAATACTACAAGAGCAGTGAATCAGCATACTGATCTTTATAGTTCAAGACTGACACTAACAATTTTAGCACAGTAAAATAGAGTAGATTAAAAAAAAATACTTTGCATTTAGATTTAATAATTTATTTACCCAAATTCTTCTATTAGCATTAGTTGCATGTTAAGGACCGTACCTTAAGGACCCTGTTATTTAAAAAGCTGTTAAGAGTCCTAATGTTAGTGCAGTGATTGAATATTTATATTTATGGTCTACATCAATGGTCTTCAGAAATTAATTGATAAATGTAGCACGCATGCTTTCACATGTTGTTTTCTCTGTCTTGTGTTTTAATTGAAGTACAATAATTAATGAATATTATTCCCCATTCTTTAATGTCAGATTAATTATCAATGGTGTACATCAATGGTCTTCAGTCATTAACTGATAAACATGACACTCTTGCTTTTAGATGTCGTTTTCTCTTTTTTGTGTTTCAATTGCAACACAATAATTTATGAATATTATTCCCCATTCTTTAATGTCTGATTAA
>JAHWFP010166869.1:42146-64538 GCA_023313725.1 Lithobius niger
TGGTGTACATCAATGGTCTTCAGACATTAACGGATAAACATGACACGCTTGCTTTTAGATGTAGATTTCTCTTTCTTGTGTTTTAATTGAAGCCCAATAATTTATGAATGTTATTTCTCATTCTTTAATGGCTGATTAATTTGTATATCAATGGTCTGCGTCAAAGGTCTTCAATCAAGCACAACACGAATGCTGTTAGTTTCTCTATCTAGATTTTTAGTTGAAGCACAATAATTTATGAATAATACTCCATACTTTTTAATGTCTGATTAATTTGCATGTCAATGGTCTACATCAATGGTTTTCAGTCATTAACTGATAAACGTGACACACATGCTTCTGCATGTCGTTTTCTGTCTTTTGTTTTATTTGAAGCACAGTAATTTATAATATTCCTCACTCTTTTATGTCTGATTAATTTGTGTAGCAACGGTCGACAACAATGGTCTTTAACCATTAACCGATAAACATGACATGCATGCTTCTGTATTGTAAATATTTTTTAGTTGAAGCTGTCGCATTGCTATTTTTTTTAGCTATGTCGTTAACTTTCAGTGCCAGCTATTGTCTGGTAAATGGAAACGTTAATTGCAAATTTATTTGATTGCCCATTGAGAACGTAATTGCAATATTAGAATTATAAGGTTTTACAGTTTCAATAACCAATACAACAATGCTGCTTGCTAATGTGGTCTGCTCCAAAGACAGGGGTTACTGAGTTTGTCTACACAAGAAAGTAGTCAGTTCCTGAATCAGGGTTGTAAATTATATAAATTTATTTAACGATGCGACAGCAATGGTGGTCAATTTAATTCACGCTGAAAGTGACATATTTCATTGTCAACTTTTATTGTTTCGTAAGCAACCTGAAAAGTAGTAAGTCTTGGAATAAGGCAAACTTAGTGGTAGGCAAGGGGACACTTCAGTGATTGTAAAGACGTATCGTATGTCCATATTAGAGCAGAAATTCATCAAAAAGTGGGCGGTTGTTACTCGAAATTGGCCAAAGTTTGAGGTCTGGTTTCTCTTCCATTTGGCATTTTTGGGGGTCTTCGGGGTTATATTGTCCCATCCCTTGTATCCTCAGTAAAGACAGGGCAGTGATATTGGTATGTATACAATAAGTGAAGCCTTCTGCGTAAAACTAACCCAACACAAAGCAAATCGACCCAGCCGAAATGGTGAAAAGTTGATGTGAAGTGAAAATGGACGATTACCTTCATTAGTTTGCATTCCAGTGTTTTTGCCCATTTTGAAGCATGGTTTACATATCGAGCTTCTATGGGCTAGCAAGCGAAGGTCGGCATTACATCATTCCTTATCATCGATTCTCTCATTCCCCTATTTTTATCGACTCTGCGCATGTGCGGACTTCGGCTGCTCACAAATAGTTTTGTTTAACACGGAACCAGATCCGAGGAGTCTCTTCGGATTTCAGGCATCAGACGGATCACGTTTAGTAATTACGGATCACCAGTAAGTTTTTTTACACGGACATTCTAGTTCTGAAGTCTCTCTTCGGAAGTCAACTGGCTGCCGTTGTAGATCCTATGAATCGACGCAACTCTGGACAAACAAACTAGTGAATATACTTATTACGAAACGTAAGCCAGACCACTCCGAACGTAAAAGTTGTATTTGAGACTCTTAAGCCACCAAATTCCAATCAACAATATGACTGGAAATGAGCTTCTTTTGTTTATCAAGTCACTGGAAGGGTCATCGCTTCCTCAAAATGGTTCCATAAAAACACGCTTGTCCTTGATTGACCTGGGAGAAGTTGCCTTCTAGCACCGGCCAAAAATCAAATGACACATGCGCCGTTGGTGGTTAGTTTGCCTTTCTGGCATGCTGTGGCCAATAATTCTGCCGTTATTTTACGAAGTGTCGTTAAAAATTTGAAATGGAACTAATAACTAACCAACCAAAAACCATAGTCAATAGATACATTTGTTTTTAAGAACAAAAAAATTCCTAACATTGTGATCGGCAGAGATTACCATACTGTGGCTCATCACCAAATATCTGTAGAACAGCGTTTATTGTTGTTGTTGCAGTTGTTTTTTTCCTTTTTTTTTCCGTCGTGCTAAGTAAAAATTGGATGCCTGTAACAGAAACTGCATACCGCTATTTAAACCAAAAATATGGAGCAAAAAATAAGTCTAAACGAATTACCCTTACTCCCGCCACAGAAAAGAATCTTACAAGCTTTTCTGTTTTGGGGGAGGGGGGTCCCCGGGTACCCCACCACTGCAGTCACTTACACATTAGAGCCTTGGCTTACAAATCTCAACAACACTGTCTGCCATTAGAAAACCAAGCTTCACAGATCATATTTGTGTTCTTGTTCTGTTCTGTTGTTGATATGTTGTTCACTGTCCCAGCTCCCCGTGGAAAAAATTATTTAGTTATACCACTGCCTAACTGGCGGTGTGGTGGCATTAACGAAAAAAAGTCAACCGGTATCCAACGAAATACTTAACATGACTGGCTTAAATTAGTTTCGACTCAAACTTTGGTAATTCACCGTGCTTATTGCGTCTCTTCTATGTATTCATGGTACCAAGGTTCATCAGACATTCACATACTATGGATGGAAGATCTTAAAAATATGACCTACATAGAACGTTTGCATTTTTTTAAACTTGATTAACTTGAGTTGCGTAGGTTACATGCCGACCTCTGTTTAACTTACTTAATGTTAAAGGGGAACACTGGCATTGATAGTGGTATACGTCTTTAGGTCAGAGGTAATAAGCATACTAGAGGTAACCCTCTTAAATTGTCTGTAAGTCAGGTTCATAGTGACTGCCGGAAGTACTTTTCTCATCGGGTGGTTAATGTTTGGAATGCCCTTCCATCTGACATGGTTTTGTCCACTTCTTTTCCTACGTTCAAGAAAAAAAAATTACAAAACAGGCCGCTCCAGTTTTGTTAGAAGGAGCTAACTACAGTGTAACACATTTTTTATTTTCTTGTTAATAATTTTTTGTTTGTTTTGTTTTGCAGACTTCAGTCTATGGCTGGTTTTACTCGATTTAAACTTAATTTTGGCTCAGAGTTAGTGCTATTCTGTGGCCCTTCCGTGTACTTTCACTTATTGTGATAAACTTTTATTATTATTATTATTATTACATGGTACGCAGCTCCCTATATTTTCCTATATTTCCTATATTTTCTAGAAGTTCGTGTATTTTCCTATATTTGGTGAAAAAATCCTATATTTCCTATTTTCCTGGTTATTTGGAGAAGCCATAAGACGTCCGCTACACGATTGTGTCTCCGCAGTGTTTGTAGCATCACTTGAACTTCCGGTAAAATCGGGGCCACTAATGACTCGGCACACAACATAGATTATAAGCCCTATCACCTATTTTGCCTTCATGCAGGAGGTGCACCTTGCCTGTACGGCCTGTACCTTGCCAACTCGCGACTGCCTTCTTCAATTCAATGCTTAGTCAACATCAAGTATAGCCTGTTAGAGGCTGTGGTTTTAAAAGTCAAAGGCCAAGAGTGCACCTTGCAGGCATCAAAGACTCGGCCAACGGGCAACGGATCCAACTGGCAACGGATCCAACTAAAAATGTGTCTTAGTATTTAGCATTTAATCGTGTGAAAAACAAAACAGCCTCCGTATATTTGCCGGTGTGACACCAGTGGGCGAATAGGTTTATTTACCATGTTTTAAGCCTATTCGCACGCAACTCGTTGCCGCATCCAACATCCAATTTTATTGTTGATTGAGTCTATCAAGGCTCCGTCGAGAGATTCGTTTGGAAAAACAGAAAATTATTCAGAAAAAAAGGACCAAGCTGATTGATGGCTACTTACAAATACTGCAAAGAAACAAAAAACTAAATAGGCCTAAACATATTAGCCTAAATGTAAAACCAGCAGATGAGTAAAAAATGTCGGTGAGTAGTGGATACTAATTGAGTTAATGTGAAATTAACAGCCTGACCAAATGCAAGTACAATGTACTCCATTTTCAAAATATATTCTGCTAACACTTCAACGTCAGATAAAATAGGCTTTAACTTGAACTCAATTTTCTTGCACTTTTTTCGTATAAAATCCCTATATTTTGCGTGTAAAATTCCTATTTTTCCTATATATTAGCTTCTAATTTTGACTGCGGTGCATGTTATTATTATTATTATTATTATTATTATTATTATTATAAATTATAAATTATTATTATTATTATTAATGTATGGGCTACACCATGGCTACACCCAACAAACTCACTCTCCCAACCACCAGAACAGAATACCAGTTTAGCGTTCGACATTTCAAGCCAAAACAGCACTCATTGCTATTCGACACGCATAACTTCCAACCAATAACGCCATCCCATAGTGGCTGTGTGTTCTAATTTCTCTTTTCATTAATTTGACCAATTTCGCCGCATCATGGTGGTGCAAGCCACACCAGCCCATATAAACACTGCCATTTTTTGAATATTCCTCGCTAAGCTCACCGCACAACAGTCATAAATTTAAATAAGAATTATACTCTTGTAAACATAATAAATTACAACAAATCACTACCCTTTGATGGACAATAACATAACAAAGTGGGAGTCAAGGGATTTAGCCATGCCCGACTCCCAACAGCAAAGATTCCCCAAAAACGTAACAGACGCCTATTTTCGCATTACAAAGGTGAAGGTGTATTTTATTCCCGAGCTTGGGCCCTGAGCCATGTGCTCTATAGTAAATTAGCACATCTAAAAAGTAATAACTATGTTGCGTTACAAAGGGTTGTACTGTTACAATACTTCGATAAGGCAATTCTCATTTCCAACAACAAAGCTCTACAATCAAAAATGTTTTAATAGAAGATGTTGAAAGGATTATTCGTCATTGAATTTTCATTGTTGAATGGTGGTGGGGTACTTTGGAATCGCGTATCAATGCTTAGACAATGTAAAGTTCAGTGAGAGTGATCGGTTGCGCAATTGCTAACTGCTACATTCTGACATGGTTGTCAATATAATTTCATTTTTGGATACAATAGTGATGCAGGTGAGCCTATTTCTTTGTAGTGCTTAAATGCAAATAAAATTTCGAAAATCACTGTCAAATAGAACAGCAGCACTACAGGTACAACGATATTTTTATTGCTTCATTGATACTTCAATGATTTCAAAAATCATTCTAACATGGCTGCCAATATAGCTTCCTATTTGGCTACAGGTAATGACGAAAATATGCCTATTTCTTTGTAGTGTATAAATAGTTAAATACAAATAAAAATTCGAAGATCACTGCCAAATCGAGAGCACTACAGCTACAACTATACTTCTTAATGTTTCGTTGTTACTTCAATGATTTCACGGGTCTGCTAATTCATTTACAAAATTTCTGTCTCCCTCTAAAACCGTCAAGCAAGCTTCAAATTTTAGCCAGTTCATCTTTACAAGCAATTTGTTCAGATGGCATAAACTAAAAAAATTTACTTTAAAAATGTAGAGCTCAATAGCATTAATTAAACAATTCTTGCTAATTTGATTTATGGTAGAATGTTAAATGTTGCTTTTTATTTAGTTTTGGCCATGGAGTTTAGTTAGTAAGATTTCGCACGTACGTTATTCAAATAGAGGTTTGGTATGTAAAACCAGCACCTTTAATTGTAATTTCACAGTTACACAGTTGATCTGTTACCTTAACATTTGGCCATAAGACTTAAGGAATAGGAAAGTAGTTATATAACATGGGAATATGCCAGATGCAAAAGGCACGTACTTAAAGAGGTCCACGCATGTTTTCTATTATGCAATTATGGAACATTTTGCAGGGTACTCTACTCATCTCATTTGCACTTTACAGGTTTCCATTTATGCCTGAAGAAACACTGCTGCCGTTTTGTATCATTAACAATAATACAAAGAAACTGTATTCCCTCGCTGCTGAAGCTTTATTTCGACCAACAAATTGTTCGTGCCCAAGATCATGCAAAGAAACAACTTACAGCATCACCCCAAACTTTGTCGCCCTGAACGACAAACGAGAAACTATAATCCGAAGTTATTACAGGCAAAACCAAATGGTCGTAATCACTGAACGGTTTGCATATGATTTCATTTCTCTCTTAAGTGATACAGGAGGGACTCTTGGCTTGTACCTCGGCTTATCAATTCTGTCCATATTTCAAGTATTTCAAGGGCTCTTAAAACTGTGTAGGTTGTACCTCAAGCCAAAAATACCCCCAGTCAAGCATGTTTTGGTATTTAATGCTGACCCTGTATTTCGTCAAGTAAATCGCATTCTTATTAGTGAATGTCAGCGGATGGAAACTAAGATCGGATCGCCTTCAGTGCTTGGTTTGGAGGGAATTTCAAGTTCGTCAGAGCCCCTTACTTTGAGAGTGGTTCGGTTGCTTTTGGTTTTTGGATGCTTGCTGTACAGTGGTGTCTTCACTTACATTAGACTGAATTCTTACTTATCGGATGGTACCCGAATGACGATGGAAATAATCGATAGTGACATAGTACAGTTACCAACAGTGAGGATGTGTAGTTACACCCCAGAAATGATACAATTTTTAAAAGTTGTAGCCCAGATGAAGAAATCACTTAATAGTACAACATTAAACACTACGATGTTAGACTGGTGTCCTATGCAACTTATACATATGCTAGATATTCCAGGAATGACGCCAGAGAAAGTTTGGCAAACGTCATCAGTAGCAAAAGAGTTAAACAGTACTTCGGATATTGGTATGGTAAAATCAATTACATTTTTTTGGATGTATGCAAATTGAACGAGTGTTAGAGTTGTTCAGTTTTATAGTTTTTAGATCGTTCATGAGGGGCCATTCAAAAACCACGTGGCCGTTTTTAAAGCCATTTTTAACCACTCCTCCCCCTGTGTGGTTTTCTGTGGCCAGATCTTGGACCCCCCCCCCCAAAAAAAAAACCACGTGGCTGATAGCCACCCCCCCTTCCTGTACTTAAAAAAAATAACACCTAAATGCGGTACCACTTCATATAACATTTTTGTTATTGTGTCGTAACAAATTTGGTGAGTGTTCGACATGAGAAACCCAACGATAAGTACCCCCATACTCTACTTTTGCTTTTAATAAATGCAGCTGTTTGATTCATCGTATGAAATATTTTCACCAAATTTTGTGGCAATCTGGAAAGGCCACCAGACTAAACTTCATCCGAGATTTGTAACTGAGTTGGAAAGCAGAATACTGTAACCTAATATGTTGGCCATCACTGTATTGAATTGTCCCACGCACCACTCGATGTTACCGCACACTATTTAAATGAAATTAGTAGGAGTCACGGAAACGCAGTCTTACGTCGTAGAAGATTTCGAGAAGCCACGGTATCACCACTATGTGGGAAATGCAGTTCGGCTAACCGAATGACTGACGTCCAGACGTTAAGGTCAATGTAGGAACAATATAAAAATAAGTAAGGCTGAGTGAGATGGTATGTGCAGAGATTCTTGTACAGTAAATGAACCAATCCAATTGGAGGTAATGGCTTTCCTTGCAAAGCAGTAGCCATGTGGTTTATTTGGAAACCCCCCTCCCTCATTGTGGTTACTTGTGGTCGAAAACCGACCTCCCCTGACCGACCATGTGGTTTCTGAATGGCCCCTAGTCCCCGATGCTGCTGCCTTTCGCCACCGTGCCAAAGTTTTGTTTAGTAAGGATAGAACAGACAAAGTTGCAGCTGAAGCCTAGCCTATCCGCCAAAGAAGTTGTGAATTTTTTTTAGTAAGCCGCTGTGAAAATTACGGCTGAAGCCTGGTCAAGCCATCAAAAAGAAGTGCAGCTATACCCTTAAATTAGCAGGTTTAAACACTGTTGTTTTATTCATAATTTGTATATTTATTATTAAAAATGCAATCTTTATACTCGGCCAACTTCTTAACGTAAAGTACAAAACCATTGATCACCGTATTGCCTCAGAAAAATCTCTTAGTCGAACTATTATCGCCACCCTATGATATAGGCCTACATACTTCATTTGCTTGTAGTACTGCCGAGAAAAAAAAGAATGAAATGTACGAACATTGCAGATAGCATGTACACATATGCTTTCTGTCAAGCACATTTCCATGAAGCTAATAACAGGGTGACGTTCTACCTGGAAAAACTGGAATAACGGGAAAATAAAGAAAATTTATCAAGTCTGGAAAAGTCAGGGGAAAATCAGGGAATTTGATAAACATATACTGAAAGTCAGGGGATTTCAACATTTTCCAGAAAGTCTTTTTCCTCTGTAAAGAAGAGAATTCTTATTTTATTTTTTACTTGAAAAACCTACACTTTATCAAGTTAAAATTACCATGTTCTTTTTGTTTTATTTCTGATAAAGCAAAATTTCCTTAGGCTAAGTAATATTGGCATTACATGTTAAGTGTGTTTCTAGTTTTGTTTTGATTATGGCACTCCTACTCTCTTGTTACGGCAGTCAACTTTTGATTTAGCAAAGCGATACGATATAGTAATTGCGATTTGAGTGAAATGTTTAAAAAAATGTTATTTAATCCTGTAGCATATAATGTGCCTCCTTTTAATGACAAAAATCACGGAAAAATTTCAGTATTGGTCTGGAAAATATGGACAAATCAGGGAACTTCACCTTGAGCTTTGAACGCTGCTCCGAATAAATACTCCTTTTTTTAAAATCATGAAAGTAATAATGGCTTAACATAATGCAGAAACATGCTAATTGTTCACGTTTAAGCTGCAATGTAACTGAAACTAATGTCAGTCCAGGTTAGCTGAATTTATTTCCAGGTAGCCTAAAATCAGCCGAATTTTTAGTATAGGCTACTGAATATTTTTAAAAATTATGATTTCGGGGACATTTCATGCTTGATATTTTAAAATTATTCCCACTTTATCTAAGCAACGTATTAAAGTCTGAAGGATACTAGACAGTTCAAAAGTAGAATGCAGTATAATACGGCTGGGATGCATAGGATTTCAAATTGGGACACCAGAATACACCAAAATAGCTTCCATGTGTGTTGAAGAATACTGGTAATCTTTTACACTACTCTGATCTAGACACCATGGGGTTTCAAACTGGGGCACAAGAATACGCCCCAGTATCTATTTAATAGATTACGTATGTGTTGAAGAATACTGGTAGTCATACACTACCCTGATCTAATAACCATGGGGTTTCAAACTGGGACACCAGAAGTCACAAAAATATATTCCATATGTGTTGAAGAATACTGGTAGTCTTGACATTCTAAGCACCATGGGGTTCCAAACATGGACACCAGAATATGCCAAAATAGATTCCTTATGTGTTGAAGAATACTGGTAGTCTTTACACTACCCTGATCTCAGCACCATGTGGTTTCAAACTAGGACAACAGAATACACCAAAATAGATTCTGTATGTGTAGAAGAATACTGGTAGTCTTTACATTCTTAGCATCATGGGGTTTCAAACTGGGAAATTAGAACGCACAAAAACAGATTTCGTAAGTGTTGAAGAATACTGGTAGTCTTTACACTTCCCTGATCTAAGCATCATGGGGTTTCAAACTAGGACACCAGAATACGCCAAATAGATTATGTATGTCTTGAAGAATACTCGTAGTCCTTACACTACCCTGATCTAAACACCATGGGGCTTTAAACTGGGACACCAGAATACACGAAAATAGAATCCGTATGTGTTGAGGAATACTGGTAATCTTTACAATACCCTGATCTAAGCACCATGGGGTTTCGAACTGGGACACCAGAATACACGAAAATAGAACCCGAGTGTGTTTAAGACTGCTGGTAATCTTTTACATAACCCTGTTCAGCAGCTCTGACAGGGACTTGGCCAAGGTCTCTCTCCTTTTGCACATACTGATCAGATCACCTTTAATCTCTGCTTCCATGGCCGCCAAAATATATACCTTACCAACTGGCCTCTTGCATACAGGAGCAGTAACCCAGTGGTGCAAAACATGTCTTCCTGAACACGTCGTCCAATGAACCCCTGTATTTTGAGACCACATCTGCTTTCGAGTGAGATTTTTTTACAGCTTGCCCTGCAGGGTATGGTGGGGGATGTACTGGTGGGTGAGTGTGCTCCCCTTACCAACTTGCAACGGTTTAGTGTCTATTACAAACAATCTGTTAAACAATATTTTTAAATTTTTTAGCTTGTTTTTGGCTTCAGCTTTGGTCCAGCCACCCCTGGGAAAGAAATTAACTTGCCCGATGGCAGATGCATGCAATTTGATGCAGGTAAGGTACAGACAGTGTTTCTTCAATTTGTTACGTTTTATAGAGTTGAGGTTTCTGCCTCCTTATCATTACCGACGGCGTAAAAATACTTATGTGGTGACCATTTGGACTAAAGTTTATTGTTATTGGCCAATTGGCAAATTTCGAAAAAATGTTAATTTTTCTAGTTTAAAACCAATTTATGTCAAATAAACAAGCACCCTCCAAAACAGTTCACCATCTACCATTGAACCAGCTACTAGATACTTAAAAGAATTGGCTTGGTTATAATTTTTGGTACTATTTGTCATTGCATCTTGGCCACTTAACAGTAAAAAAAACGACAGCAAAACACGTTAAAACATTCCACCAAAATCCCCCCCCCCCCAAAAAAAAAGTAAAATACCAAACGTGCTTTCTTAGCCTCAAAAAAAGTACGTTGCCATCATGTTGAAATGATTTCCCCCATGATTTCCAAACTTATTCGTTGGTAACGTTTTTTAGTCTCAATCCTCATGCAGTTGTTCATTACTGGGAATTTGGTGGCTTTTTAAAATTACTATTGAGTTGTTAGTTGCAACAGTGCAGGCTTCCAAACCTAGTCTAATTTTTTCAATGGGCTCAAAATAGACTATTTGAATACATTTTGTACAATTTATAGCAAAAAGGTGGAATTTGGATGAAAATACATTAAAATATGTTTTTACATCTTCCAAAAATACTCACCTTACTATTTTAGCTTATTGTGAGCATTTGCTCAATTACCTGCCCATGAATCCAAACTTTCCATGCTACAACCCCACTTACCCCCAGACTAACCGCGTGTGCGATCCTAGCGGAAGCAGCCAACCATCACGATGTTGCTACGTTTCGGTAATGTCGATTCCAACGTACCACTCGTACCACATCGGCGACTCGGTCGCATTGTTTTCTGGATCAGTGACCCATCCAGGACCAGGATTTGACGAGGGAACACAAGAAAACAAGCTGCTTCTTATCCTGGTTTGGCAGCATTCCTCCAGGATTGTCAGAAAGAAGCAAGACATTTTCCGGACAGATGTTGACCGGGCGTTCAACCACGCTCCACAACGACTGAGAAGGCTTTACAGCGGGACCGGCGACTGCGGGGCCATCATCCCCTGTCAGTCGTCTGATAGGATCCACTCCTCTGCCCCAGAATAGGGCGACGACGCTGACGCCTGGAGAGCGTTCAAGACCCGTGAAGGAAAACAAGATGGCATTACAGCAAAGTGATTCCAGTGGAGGCACACTTCAGGGAAGATCACATCACAATGTCATGAAAATCAGAGGAGGTTTCAGAATTCCAGTGGACGTCTATCACCATGGGAACGATGGCCCAACTGGCAACATCAGTCGTGGGGAACTGCCATCCAGGACAACTTCACTTTTTGAACCGGCAGTCGCCAATGGGCAGCAGGCACACAGAGACTACCAGTCAATGGCAGTCACCGGGAAAACAAGGGATTGACTACCTCACAAGAGGAGCAGCAGTCGCCCAAGTACAACAACAGTCGCCCAGGAGGACGACAGTTTCACGACTGGCGAGGAATGGTAGTCGTCCAGCAAGGACCAGCTGTCACCCAGCTGGAACAGAACCAGCAGTCACCCAGAAGAGATGGTAGCTACGAAAGTGGAATGGAGGTCGCCAAGATGAATCTACAGTCACCCAAATAGAGGACAGTCGTCCAACAAGAATGATAGTCACCAGGAAAGGGACAACATTCGCCGGGAAGGGACGGCAGTCGCCGGCAAGGAAGAGTAGTCGCCGGAAAGGGACGACAGTCGCTGAAAAAGACTGCAGTCGCTGGCAAGGAACAGCAGTCGCCGGAATGGAACGACAGTCGCCGGAAAGGAGCGACAGTCGGTGGAGAGAATAGTAGTCCCCGGAAGGGAGCGGAAGTTGCCGGGAAAGAACAACAGTTGCCAGACAGGAACAACGATCGTCTGAAGGGGACGCTAGTCACCCAAAAGAGACAGTAGTCACCAGAAGATCTGGCAGTCACCAGAAGAAGGGGAACCATTTTTTCAGAAGGGACGACAGTCATCAGCAAAAGGATAGTCGTCAAAAGAAATAAGCTGTCACCGTGTGACAAGACAGATAATATTCGATGGCAGTCATCTAGCATTACGACTGTCACCAGGAGCAGTCACCAAGTGAATTGGCAGTACCCAAATGGAACGGCAGCTGCCAAGTAGAATGGCAATCATCATGTCAAAATGACATTTGCCAAGTAGAACGTCAGTCACCAGGTGGGATGACAGTCACCAAATGGAACGGCTTTCACCAAGTGGGACGGCGGTCGCCGACCAAAACAGCAGTCACCTGAGGAAGTGTCAGCCACCAAGCAAAGCGTCGGTCACCAGGTATCTTTGGCTTCATCAGAAGAAAGACACCACCCAAGGACATTCAGTCACAGGGGTAGCCAGGTGGGACGCCAGTCACCAAGAGGAGCGACAGTCACCAAATGGAACTACAGCCATTGGGCAGAATAGCAGTCGCCAAAAGAAATGGCAAGCACCAGATGTCTGCGTGGTCGTCAAGGCCCCCCCCCCCCACCACTACCAGACTACCAGAACCGTCATTCACCTATGGACGATGGCACCCAAGAAATAGGAGGCTTTGGGAAATCGATAGGCACCAAAGCCCCAACTTACCTCTAGGGGACCATTGGTCACCACTGGAACAAATTGATAAAGGACAGGAAAATCACAGATGGTGGGGATTTCGAGTAGCACACTGCCATGGACAACGGTCACTACCCTCTCACTGCACCAGGATTCTCCAAGGGTGCAACACACGAGAAGCAAGACAGTGCCACCTTGTGCTGGCGGTTTCTGGCCTACAACTGACAGATGTCACTGTTCCCTCTAGTCTCCACGCCAAGGAACGTCGAATAGGATTTCCCAAGTGCTCCTATTTGAATGGCTATGGATTCAAGTCCCCAGGGTCTGACTCCCAAACGAGGAGTCTCCAAACCCCACCGTTGGTCCCAAAGATGGTATCGACGGACTGCAGTTGTGCACACTGCGTCAGAGAAAACGAGTGCACGGTGCCAGACAAATGGCAACGACAATCCCATACCCAGGTTTGGTAAACCATGGGCTAGACGATCCAGCATCACCCTCACCCTGAGTCGCTCCCCTCCTGCTCTCCGGAAGAGGAGCACAGAAGAACCCATCCAGGAAACTCAAAAGAGACATCTTTGGTGGAGACGGTAACAGCCAGTGAGATGTTGGGAATCAAGAGGATGCTGGCACACAGGTATCCAGTGGCAGAGTTCCAGTTCTCAATGACCGTAGTTGAAAAGCTGGACAGAACGCATCTAACAAATGCCAGAACCAACAAACACTCCAGGATCGGCCGACTCAAACCGAGTCCTGGGAACCGAGTGGAGGACGCAACCTAGCACTCCATCAACAACCATCGTCCATCAGTGATCAAGATGATCATCAGGGATGCTAGCAACCAGGCACAAACCCTACCAGGATTTCCCCAAGGGTTGTCTCAACGCTGCCAAGTGCGACGATCTGAAGGCAACATCGAACAAAGAAACCGGATCAGCTAGGAAGGCAGTGTAAACACTACAGCTTAGCTCACCTCAGGTATCGACAGGTGCACGGATAACGAAGGACATTGCTAACAGCAATAACTCGTTGTCATCCCTGAATTGGAATCTAGTCAGCCTGTTCACACCAGGGAAACAGAAGAGGATCTGAAGAGGACGCAACGGGAGTTGCGAATACATCCTGGAAGAACACTTGCTGACTCTACTACGAGAGGGATCAAACCACAGCACCAGATATCTGGGTGCATGACTCGACGTCCAACACCAGCCTCACTCTAATCACGACGGACCTGACCACGGATCGCAGTCTGACCAAGTCGTGGAACCGTGGGACCAGGCGAAATCTCCCACACACAAGATGTTAGGAAACGGCCGATGGAGTTGGAGCATTCTTGACGTGCCGCATGGACAATGGGAGCACGACAGAAGCAGAAGGTGATGGCCTACAACCGCGGCGAAGGTAGAACCCGTACCTGCAACGCCACGGAAGGTCATCCTCCGGGGCACCCTGGGAAAGAATGGAGGACCCACGAGTTCCCCCTCCCTCATAACGAGTACCCCACGCATGGAAAGATGAACAGAACTCACGAGGAGAACTATCAGCTCGTCAGCGTCAGGGGCAGGTTCATCTGAACCTTCAGAGAACAGGGACATCAACCCGACGACGTCTCCTAGCCTCTCTGCACCCAACATGAGTGGAGCACCACCAACTTTTCGTCTGGACCCCCACAACATCAGGACCTTCTCGTGGATTCAGGAATCCACCAGGAGCGACCCACCGTTTCTCCCGAACTGGAGAAAGCTTTGCAGAACAAGGGGAATGTGGACCGCCACTGAGTACTGAGTGAGTGGGTTTGTCACAGTTTACCGGGTGTGTGTTTTTCGGATTTTTGTGTCGAAATTACGAATGGCCCAGCAAAGTTCGGTGCGAGTGATACTGCCTCCCTAGACTTTTAATTTAAGTGGTTTATGCGTTTGTCATAATAGACCTTTTTTTTGTCCCCTGAAGTTTTCATTGACTGCCTAGTGCCTAGCCAATTTATACATTTCAGAAAAATGCTCCACAATTTCCATTTGAACCTCGTCCAAGTCTCCTGTTTTTGCAGGGAGCAGTCTCATCGTTAGTTGAGAAAACTCAATACGCTATAGACCAGTCGATTTTTGATGTTCAATTCACTAGGTGCAAATTTACTGCTTTCAGACACCTCGCATAGGAAATGCAAATTCCTGCAAATGTAAATCACATTCACTATGAGAGGTAATGAAACAACGTAACATATGCTGTATTACTTTGTTCTGTCTCTGAACGTTAGCCTTAGCATTGTAAGCCGTAGTGTACTGACTTTTAATTCCCTAGTTTTTCCTCAGACTATGCCATATATTAGCCACAGAACAAGGTCCATTGTCAGACAAAAGGCAGTCGAAAAATCCTCATCTTAAAACAACATTTTTAACACACTCGGAAACTTGTTTCGCTTTGGCCTTCCTGAAGTTCCAGTACGAACTGAACTCATCTAGGACTACAATATCCGTGTCAGCATCTACATGATACCGGTAACGTTCCCATTAGATCTACTGACATTCGCTTCCAAGGGGCACTTGGAGGATCAATTGTAGTTAGGAGTCCTGGTGTCAGTTTTGCAAGTCTATTTCTCGTAACTGCGAACAAACTCTACAATGTCCTTCTTCATGCCAATCCATCCCACCGGTTCCTGAAGCCTTTTTAGAGCCTTAAATACCCCGGACAGGCCCCCAAAATATGTAACTACTCAGGGAGTGTGTGATCGATTTCAAAATTTAGTCAAGCACAATTCACTCCTTACTGCACAGCTAGGGGTTTTGTAAACAGAGTATTACAGAATATGCACTGACTTAGGTTGCAGTCGAAGTCTGCCTTAGCAGAGTCTCAGAGGTCCAACCTTGTGAGTTGTTCCTCCAACACCAACTGAGTATTCCTTGTCCAGCTCACCTTTTAATCGCGCTGGGATGCCAGGTTCCCACCAAGTAATTAGGTCACATGACCAGCTGACTGCAGCAATCCGGTTCTAACTGGTTGAGTAGTTGGACCCTCTCGCTGCCTTGCTGCTGGCGCTTGCCAATTCCTGTGTTATGCTGCAATTAGACAGGCGCGTTGCAGCTCATTTAATGACAAGGCGAACCGTGAAGTGTTGGCTTCGTGTTGCATCTTGCCATTCATGTAACAGCTGGTTACAAGTGTTGTGCCTTCTGCTCTTATGTCATTGGCTCAATGCCAGTGCTGGGTATAAACATTAACCCAATAGTAGGCCAGTATGTAAGCTTGGCTGTTGGCAATTGAGGGAAACTGGGATAACGCCTCCATAGCTCCCACACCTAAACGACTTGGGTGATCTGCCCCCTAATGTGATCAGTACGTTCCTGCATGCATGTTACTGCTTGGACTCTTCCATTTTTTGATTCTGACTATTTTGTTTAAGGACTTCAGCCACGATGGCAAGTGATCTTTGTATATTTTTGTACTGGTATTATGCCGAAAATTCTGGTTTAGACACACTTTTTGCTGTCCGTTATCTGCAAGGTCGTGTGCTTTGGATAGACAAAGTTTTCCCTCACCTTGGTCCATAGAGTAGAAACAAAATTTGATTTTTGGATTTTTGAAATTTGTTTTCTTTCTCAAGTGAAGACACAGCTGTAATTTAAAATTGACTAATTTCAGTTCAAAGCGGTGCCTTTCTCAATAGCTGTAACTATTCCACTTCACGTACAGTTAATGCTGATAATATTCCTTAAAATTCACCCTATGTTCTTTTTAGGCGAACAGGAATATTCTGGGTCGATAACTTATTTTTCGAGAATGAGTAATAATAAAGCATGGCAAGAATATAAAGAAGAAATGACCGATTGTGGACGTAATTATTATGTTGTAAGTCATGATTTATTTAAAATTTTACCTTTGGGGTTATTGTGAGTGATAGTTTCATTAAAGAAACCAAATTAATAAAACAAAGAAACACAATGGACATAATTTTGTGAACCACACATGATGACAAGGTGTGACTCAGCAAATTAGCAGCGAAAATGAAAGCATTGAGTTGGCATAGCAGTCGGTATTGAAGGTCCCATCAAAAGACTTGGGTGCATTCCATGACTCACGACGATACACGAATTTTTTTCGTCATTGTTGCTGTTCATATGTCATCCTTCCATGGTCCATTGTTGGCTTGGAACATTGTGTTTATTTGTTCACTGTGTGTTGCAGTTCTTTGCTCTATTCTACGTTACCATTAAGTGTTAAATGAACGATTCCCTTGTACGTATAAGTCTACGCAATTTAAACACGTCGACATTTTCAATGTATTGTTTAATTTTATTACTAATGGGTGGAGTTAAATCATCAGTTATTATTCTGTTAGCCATTTAAACAGCCACATCAAATTTGAAAACTACGATACAAATATTTCTTTTCACTGTTGTGTGCATTAGGAAAATATTCTACAAATTAACACTAAGAAATATAAATACTAAATGATGGGGCACAAAGCACACAGCCATCGAAAGTCTCAACCAGAGTTAACAAAGAAGAGCGTCAAAACAAGATTTGAAAGTATTTAGTGATGGAGCACAGACAACAGAGGTTGAGAAGACATTCCACGAATAAACAACTATTTCAGTAAATAACTGAAAGCGGAGTTTAGTCTGGGAGACAGAGCCGTAAATGTGGAAAGGATGAGGAAGAGTAGCATGGGAATTTGCGAGAAAAGAAGGGTGTGATGCCCACCAAAGAGGTAGTAAGTTGAAAAATAAGTATCGTGTCATTACAAAGAAAATGGCAATGAATAGAAGTAAGTCGAAGTTTACAAGGGCGGTTCAGATAGGAAAAGAAAGAATGGTGTTACACCATTTGGTAAGGAGTCGTTGACCATTTTCAAGAACGACAAACAGTGAGTAAACATTGTAAGAACGACAAATTTGAGAGCAATAATCAAAAATTGGAAGGAGGGAAGTTTTGAATAAAACAGTAAAAAGGGAAGGAGTGAGGTCAGAGAAACCTTTAAGAACAAAATGTCCTTAAGAATAACTTTAGAGATAACATTTTCAGTGTGAAAATTACATTGTTAATATGGATGCCGAGATCCATATGACTAGTAACAGGAGTAAATAATTTTACCAGAAAGTTGATAAGAAAAGTGAAAATTATTATGACCAAAATAAAGGATGTGCCATTTATCAGTGACAAACTGAACAGAATTGGTGGTAGCCCGTGAAGCGACATGTTGGATGTCACTTGGAACAAGTGGCAGGAAACAGAAAAGAAAAAGTTCGAAATAGACATAACAGGCATAACATACATAAGGAGAACGAGAAATATTGTAAAGAAGGGGCAAAGGACAGAGTCTTGAGGGACACCTGAGGTCACGTAACGCCATGGGGCAAAAGAACCCCACAAAATCTCACAATGCCACCTAAACTACAGGTAAGAATGCAGCCTGGATATAACGCTACTAGTAAAACCAAAATTGGTTAACATAGACATTAGCTTAGAATGCGAGACTATGTCACATGCTTTACTAAAGTAAAAAAAAAAAAAGAAACCGCGTGCACAGGTAGACCAACATCAATAAATTCCTTATTGGGTTCGTAGGTGGAGAGAAGATTATTTAAGCAGGAACCCATGTTGAGATGCCAGGAGAATACTGAGCTGAGTACATTGCACGGAAATCATAGAATAGATTAACCATTTAAAGATTTTGGAGATAGGCTAAAGGAGAGTAATAGGTCTGTAATTAGTAACAACAAAAGGGGAACCTGATTTGTGTAACATAGGAATATGAGCGTCCTTATAGTGAGTAGGAAAGGTATGGAGCTAATGGAATTGGAAACACTGTTGGATAGAGAACTGGCACAACTGCGGATAAATATAGGATGAATGTTGCCAATGTTCTCTCTTCTCTACACTCCCTAAAGAAATTTCTTCCTTTAAGGAGTGTTGAGAAGAGAGAACATTGTCCATGCCAAAATTAACCACACCATTTACAGGTGATTCGAATGAGTTCACTGCAGAAAGCAGAAAGGAAAGTAGTGGAGAAAAAAAATTATTCAATTTAACGGTTATGGAAAATCATCTAGTAAGACAGTATCGTCATCGTTTTTGATGCAATGTAAGGGGACAGTTTTGTTATCCTTTTTAAGATAGGAGTAAAATAATTTATGGTTGTGTTTGGAGCAATGATTCAAATTGCTCTTTAACTATGCTTTTGCAAGTTTGATACGCTTGACATCATTTACTCTATTAGCAAGAAAATTAGCCACGTTAGAATGAGAAGTAAAGGAACAGAGCAGACAGTAAGAACACTTTTTTTAATAGCACGAAGTTCTGGTGTGGACCAGTGAAGAAAACTTCTTATCAGGAGGAATAAGGTGAGAGATAATATCATGAAGAAAAGCGGTGAGTTTTCGAACTTGCGAATCGACATCAACAATGGAGCATTCATTTGATCAATAGATCCAGGAGATCATGTGGTTAATAAGTGGATAGCCAGCAGATCAACAATTATTATATGGAGGAAAGGGACTGGATTTGGTTAAGAAATCATTATTAAGAGAAAAAGTCAGCACTTCATACTCATCTTGCCAAAAAGAAGGTGAATGAGTTACTGGGGAAAGGGCGAGAGTAAAAAAGCAGATAAGTAAACCAGGTGAATTGGTGCATTGCTTTGCACGATGACAGGATAGCCACGAAACATGTTGCGTAAGATCGTAATTTTGGATTACATCAAGGAACTCTAGCAGGCACTGGGGTTAAGTTCGGAGTTAGTAGCACTACTCAATTGAAAATTTAGGAAGTTAAAGGGATATACCTCCCAGCGCCATTTTTCTCGATCCACCACATCAAGTACGTCCCCAAAGGTCTATTTACTTACCGTTAATCTTTCCCTTGCTAAAAATCCGTTTTAAAATGTGGTGTCTAGGAGATTTTCTGTTGAATATTACTAACTTTATTTACGTTCGTCCCAAACATAAATGATGCATCGCGCGCCTACAATGACCTTGGAAGTTTTATCTGTGGGTGCGCAGTATTAATTTTAATCGTTTCCTAGTAATTACTATGAGATCAAAAATCTAGAAGGCTAATGCAGTAAAAATTAAAATTAATTATTCCAATAGATTGCCGAAGCAAAATTATACGACACTAATGTAGAAAATTATAAATTGTGAATTTAAAATACAAGAATCATTCCGGTTTTTGACGACACAATCAATGGGTTTACGCTGGCTGGACTATTAGGCGCAATGCCAACTGAGACAGTAGCTACTTTTTTCGCTGCAAGGAACGAAGCTAACGTCTCAGTTGACTTTAGCTGTGGTAAATACGCGGATGTGATCGTCGCGTAGGTGTTGTGAGGCAGGCGGAAGGTTATAAGGCAGGCTGGATGTTGCTTTAAGGTCACCCATATAGAAGAAAGGGTGCGTTGAATTGGTAAGTACTGTACTGGTGAGCATGGAAAGGAAACCTTTAATTGGCGTACAGTAGGCACATCATTGTCAAAGCAAGGAATGATAATGGAGCACCACGGAGATTCCCATGCTATGAAGGAGTCGGAGAAAGTGCCACCGCGTGATGGTGGAATATTGTTTTTAACGTAGATAAGAACACATCCAAGATCTCTGAGTTAGCGTTGGATTAATGGTGGAGTCATAGATAGGAGCAGAAAGATAAGTAAACACATTCTCTTGGCTTGGAGACCAAGAACTTAACTCATCTATGTTCTGCTCTCTTCAGTCCGTTTCCCACGAATAAAGTTGGAACTGGGTCACATATTTTGAACCGGTGACCTGATAATGAAAGGGGTTAATAGTGTGTAGCTAGAGATATAGGACGAGATCGAGTGAATTATTCAAATCTAGATTAGTCCTTCTGAGATTATTCCTACTGAATCTAATAAAGTATATTGGGTATGACAGTGACTTAGTTTCTTTAATTTTACAGATCTACATTACCCCACCAAATGCATCATTTCATCTAAATACACGTCTTCTTAACCCATATGAAACAACAACTTTGCTTATCATGGAGTACCAAAAGGTAAGTTTTAAATTAAGGAAATTACTAAACTGAAGGGCTGTAATTATAATGGAAATCCAATCGTAAGATATCAAGTCAGCCTAGATGACTATAACCAAAGAATTTTTTAAACGTGCAGCCCAACTTTTCTTCGTGTCATGTAAAACCTTTTGAGACCTGATGGCCATTAATGTAATATCTACTTAGATGTAATCAATCATAGTTGCACTGAATGTGTGTTGCATCAAATTAATTTTGGGGATTGTTTGCTGACATGTTTAATGGCAATAAACTCTCAAAAGTGCTAACAAAATCCCTTCCTAGCCAAAATAATGCATTTCCTCCATTAAGCTCAGACATTGAATAAGCATGAGGTTTAGTTGAGGGAAAAGTACAACAGAAGGTGTAGGGTGAATGTTGTAATTAGGTCTATAAGGATAAACAGAAAAAAAAGTCAAAGAAAAAATCCACGAAAAGTAGCCAAGAAAAAACTCGCAGAAACAAAATAAAGAGGAAATAACATAAAACGAAAAAAATTAGAAGGAAAATCCACAGGAAAAAGCGATACAATTTTCTTTTATTTGCTTACTTTTTTTTGAGCTTATTATTTTTTTTAACGCCTTTTGCGCTAGTTTCGTTGTAGTGCTATGAAACTAAACATTATTATTATGTTAGATTAAAATAATTATGAAAATAAAAAAAAAAATCAACCCACTACAGATAAACACCATAAACATATCCAGTACTCAAAAGCCTACAGAAAACCTGCAAGTCTACTAGATTGTTCGTGCAAATGTAGTCCCAAATGTGTCACCATAATCGGATGGTGTGCACAACATCTCGAAAAAGTTTACTTAATTCTCGAGCGTTATTGGCGTATTTGCCCCATAGGGTTTTAATGTTGGGTTGGGCTACGTAGACCAAAGTGTAAGTTCCACTGTACCTCCATCAGTGCTACCTCCAGGTACTTTTTTTGAAGGAGTGTCCACTCTACTGGAAGATTGTTGCAGATCAGATCTGAAAATCTACTGTTTAACCCCTCATATTGGTTGTTGGTCTGTCGGCATCATTACCGTTTGTCTCACAAACATTGGTTTGATGTATTTGCAGCTGGAGTGCTATATTTTTCTCCTCCTTTTATAGTTTTGTAGTACTGCTCACATAGTATGGAATCAACGTACACTAAAAACACAATTAAAAAATAATCAAATAATAAAAAACTTGTATGGCCATTTAAAATAACAAAAATTGTTTCTCAGTCGAATTCACACCAACTAAAACATACCACAAGAATATTTTTTGGTATTTTTGTGTGTGTCGTGTGAATAGGCTTTTACAAGCGTGATGGAACTAGACAACCCAAATATTTGCATTTGAAAAACTAAATAGCTTCTTTATTCTCCCCCCCCCCCCAACAAATAGGAAACCCCCATGGAAAAAATTGTGTAACACACATGTCTGAGGATACATACTTGATATGCTACTAGTATATGAAAGGTTGTGTGTTTAAGTATGTAATTTTTCTAGTTTAGTACCATAAGGAAATTTTCTTTT
>JAHWFP010166869.1:80349-105539 GCA_023313725.1 Lithobius niger
CACCATATAGGAGGGGCTTTGTTCATCACGTAGATGTTTGTTTTGAGCTACCTGACTTTCCTGTTTATTTTGACGTAGATGTCTTTCCTACTTGATACAAATGCCAGCCAGTTTCCTCCTTGTACATGGCTGCTTTGTTCACTACACATCATTTTATTTCTAATTACTTGGCTTTTCTAAATGGCTGAAAGATTTCAGCCTCTTTATTATGCAAGCAAGCCCTTAAACAAAAACGTGGTAATTTTCGTTTTGGTATTCAGTAAAATATTTTGTGTTTTATTTTACAACTTTAGAACAAAAGTGGAGTATAACATTGAAACACATGTGTAGATTTCAGGACAATTCAGTTTTTTTTTAACAGCTAATATTTACTATATAAATTGCATCAAAATCTAGTTGGGCATTAATTCAATTTTAATCCCAGAATCATATTCTCCGATGTAATGGTTCAACCAAATAGCATTAAGCCATACAATTTTAATTAAAGACAACCATCTGCTATAGCACTACAAATATATTTTACCCTTTTTTTTAAGCTCTCGCTAAAGAAACTTTGGTATCAAACTAACAAAAACATTATAATGCCAAACTTTCAGACTTCGGAATCAAGTAAGATAGTAAATGAAAATAAAATCAAGGGTTAATAATTTTTGCAGAAACACTGGATGTGTAATATTTTTAATAGAAAATACCATTATTTTATTACAAAGATAAAAAAAATAGTAACGTAGTACAATTTATGTAATGATCAGTTAAATATTGTTAAAATTTGGGACAATATCAATAAATACGATGATTGTACTTATCATAAAAACAGCTTTCATATATGAAGCGTTAAATGCAATAAACTGCTGCTCGCCGTTTAGACACCTGTTTACATACTGTACAATTAATCAAATTTACAGTGCTTAAAATATTGCATCATGTAAAGTGTGCATTATAAAATATTTAAATATTAACAATAAAATTAGTTAAAAAGGGCTCCGTATAATTATTTGCACAACATACTATACGTACAAACAAGCCTGGCAAGCCTGGCCACTTTTCTTAATGCATCTCGATAGCAGTAATGGTCAATACATCATTAAAAAATGTTGCGTATTTTAACAAAATTATTAAAAAATGCATGTAGTGTATAATTATTCTACAAGAGCATAAATTGAAAATGTTGTAGAAATAGTTGAAGAAAGGTAGTGTGAGCTTCTAAGATTTGCTTGAAAGGTGAGTTTGGTTCGTAGCCATCTTCAGAGCCATCTGTAAATGGAAAACAGTTAAGAAGGAGTGAAGAAATCCAAGTTGGACTTGCACGCATTTCTTTTCCTCAGCAGTGCGTGAAAAGGTACCCATTGGGTTAAGAACAACATATGACGCATGGTGGAATCTGAACTGCCAACCCCTGCATGTTCTTTTGTGTGCACTGCTAAATCTCTTCGAGGAAGATGTGAGCACGGTTGTTGGCTTTAGCAGCGGGTTAAACAAAAGTTTTTTGAGACCTGTTTCGATTTTATGTACAGCCTTCGTTTGCCCTTATGGGGGCTTTCCTTTACCATTAACACAAGCATTTTGATACCAGAAAGATAATTGAGTGCAACTTCGTATGCGTTAAAAATATTAAAATTGCTTATTAGAAATGGGGCCACTTTTGCACAGAAAAATTAGCGTTATTAGCATGGGGGGGGGGGGGGGATTTGAGTCACAGGATGCAAAGATTGAGTGAAATGAACGAAAATCACCACTGTAAGACTGACTTAATGAAAAGTTTTCAAAGAAAGTCCAATTTTACCTGGGGGAGGTCAAAATTGGTTTCTATTGCCTTAAGGAAAATATACACTACCTGTAAATTTATTTGCATTCAGTTCCTGAGTCCTCGTTACCCTGGAGGAATCTAAACTCTTTTGATACGTCCAGCTCAGACACCCACATGCGCATGCGCGGGTCCAGTGTGCGCAGGCCTTCCATAAATGGTGTTACAGCGATAGCCAGCCGTCTAATTTTCCTCCTGATATGTCAGCCATGATAGTGACTCGAGTGGGGAGGTTGGGTGGGTATTTACAGGATAGTGTATATTTTCCTTAAGGCAATAGAAACCAATTTTGACCTTCCCCCAGGTAAAATTTGGCTTTCTACTTGCCGGCCAGAAAATATACACTACCTGTAAATTTATTGCATTTGCAGTTGAACTCGTCAATGTAGGTGGCGGGCACCATCATGGCGGGTCCCCAAGGGTGAGAGCTGGGTCCCCAGTGACAGAATTGTGAAGGATTGGTTGCAGGAGCAACATTCTCTGGTCACAAACGACTTTAGTGCACTAGGCAGTCGGAACGGGGAGGGAACTTTCAATTACCAAAGCGAGTTGGTGGGAAAGTTCGGCGAGTTTCCAGATTCCAGCGTTGACTGATGTTTTTTATTTTTATTTTATTTTGAGGAATGCGATCCTGGATATGGTTCCATTAAGGAGGATTGAGCGGTTGGAAGTCGGCAGTTGGATGGCGACACATGTGGTGTGGGCATAGTTGAGTGGGATGGAAAGATCTTGGGTGGTCTTCTTGGTGGCAGGTTTGTCCGTTCAAGTGTTTGGTGTGCGGTTTTGTTGGTTTAATCGTATTGGCAGAATTGCGGTTAAGGGATCAACCGCGATGTTGATTGAGAGCGAGTTGCGGACGTTTGGTTCCTGAAGAAGAGCAGGGGGTGAAGGATAAATGGAGAGTGTACATTGGTGTTGAAGTTTCCCGGATGTAGGATGTTCGAGAGCAGATCAAGTCAGCGTTGGCTGGTACAGTTTGGCGCATGGTTGCAAGCGTCGAGACGAGCGTGAAATGTGTTGTTGAAAAAGTTTGGACCTCAGAGAGGTGAAGGGGCAACAAACCAAGTCGCATTACGAAACTTTTAGATTCAGCTGTTCAGAAGTGAGTTCGGGTGTACAAGGAACAAGTGCTTCACTTGTGGTGGGAGTAGCGGGTGCATTTGATTCAAGGAGCAGTCAACCAGATTGAAGTTGGGATGTGAGCATCAGATGTTGGATGAAGTGTTTGATGGACTTGAGTGAATGGCAAAATGTGCGTGAGACAGGTGCTGAAAGGTGAGAAGAGAGGACGTGGTTTTGGACTGATTCCAAAGGACGAGGGGCAGTCATTGATTGGGGTTTCAGCAGCTACTCCAGGTTGATGGTGGAGAAGTGACAGAGTTTGAAGGGTGCAACACTGCAAAATCATCATGATGGGCAGGATGTGATGTTGTTCACCAGAGTCATTGTGAAGGGATTAGCAAGACCAGACAGTGCGCGTAAGGATGTCTGTTGTTCATTGAAAAACTTCAATATGGCTAGTGTGTTTAGAGACAATCTGCCGAACAGTGTACCATTGGCGTAGGAAGTCGTTAAGATGAAATTTAGGGTGACGTTGAGTGCACAGTTAGTGAAGTTCGTTGATGGCACAAGAGGCAACGTCTTGTGAAAGTCCAGGTTAGATTCAGTGGAAGTCCAAAAGCTACCAATAATCTGGGTGAGGAGCGTCGGTAGCAATGTGAGAGGAGTTGCGACGGTGTCAGGAAGATCGATGAGAAGCCGCTGGTGTGTGATGTTCAGAAACATCAGGTTGTAAAGTCAGAAAGGGTTTACAAGCTGACGTGGTGTTGTTCAGAGAGTCGTGGAATCAGTTTTGGTGGCAAAATGAGCCTTCATGATTGACTGTGATGAGTGGATCATGTGAACATTGGATTGGTCGAAATCCAAAAGATTTGGGGTGAACGTGACATTTTAATCTTGTTAGAATGAGTGATGGCTTAAGGCAGAGTGATTAAAAATGTTGGCCGGCAGGCGTTCCTTCAAGAATCTTGGTCGTCGAAATAAGAGAGAAAAACGGGAGTTTCGGTGTGTTACGTGAGACATGGTGGACGTGAAGGGGCGTCAAGTGAGGTCTTCTTCCCTTCAAGAAGTGCGCGAAGAGGTTGGACACCACTTCAGGCTGTCATAAGGAAAAATTGCTGAAGTCGTCCATCTCCATAAGCTCAAGTGACAGAGAATCATGAAGAAAGTCAGCTTCACCTTGATGCAGCAGATGGTTAGTCATGGAGACGGGATGATGATTAACCCAAGAAATTTGAAAGTGACATGAAAACCTGGCAGCCGTGGTGGTGTGGTGTATGACTGACGTGGGCTCAGTGAAAGACTTTCAAGGTCTGGGAATGCACTGAGAATGATCTTCGAAAGACGATGGGGTTTGAGTCATGAATGCGTGAAAGTTGACGAACACTGTGCCCGTGTTGGTGAACGTTGATGACGAATGCATGGATTGAACAAACACGTGCGTGCGGATCAGGCGATGATGCAGGTGAGAGCTGACTGGAGCGATCGTTGTGACGGGAGCTGGGGAGACGTAGTGACATTGTGGGATTCGATTGCAAGACGATTAGGTGAACTATCGGTCTGGGATTGGCCGGCGAGTTGAAGGAGACCTTCCCACCATGAATCCAAGCCGTGTTGGTTGTGAAGATGGTGAGGTGGAGCAGGCGATCATGAGAAGAGTTACGTTGTTGACCCAATTGGAGAGGTTCGAACAAGGTGCAACCTCGATGACAAATGCCAGGTGAGAGAAATTCACGGCAGGTTCCGGACAAAGCCGTGCGGGAGTGAAGCACTGAGCAAATCCACCGGTTTTGAGGCGAAAAAATTAAGTCCCAGGCGGGCGTGCGTACATGACGGGCAGATGTGGGCGAGGAAAAGAATGCGGTTTTACTGTGGTCCATTCACAGAGCGCAAGACTGCAGGGAGAAAGGGCCAAGATTCCGTGAGGTGATTGTCGGACACGAATGGTGACACCTGATGAAATCGTGGTTTCGTGAGAGTTCCGGAAGCCGTAGAATGTGCATGCAAGGATGTTGACGAAGACTTGATTCAGGTTGACGGTCGGGGTTCAGAAGTGGCGAGTGATGCGAACGTGGGTTATATGCGAACGTGCGGATTTGAAGCGAACGTGAAAAATGCGAACGGGATGAACGTGAGATCAACAGTGAACGTGAGTCATGAACAGTTGATGAGCGGGAGTTTCCAGACGAACACCGTGACACCAGAAGGTGTTTACGAGAGACGGTGGAAGTTGGTCGACGAATCCATGAGCAATAGTGATAAGTCTGACGAACTTGACTAACATGAGCCTCCAAAGTGAACGCAGCGAACGTGGGTCTCCGGTGCAGGGGATTGATCAAATGAAGCATGAGGGGTAAAGGCAGCGAAAAAGAGTGAGCGCAGTGACACCGTATGGGTTGCCGGAATTCAGCCTTGGTGAAGGAGGTGGACCTCTGATGTCATCGGTTACGGGTCTGATGGAGCCACAAAAGGAGATGAATTCAGGGCGAACGAGACCACGTAACGAACATGAGGGCTGTGTGCTGGTGGAAGCCATGATGGATTGTAGCAAACGTCGAATTATTAGGGCGAACGTGTTGTAACAAGGCGGACATGTAGCAGAGATGAACGTGTAAGCGAGGCGAACGTGCGAGCGCTTCACTCATCAGTATGGCGAGATGAACATAAGGCAACAGCCGTCTAATGGCTGGAGACCGATTCAGTTTGCGACGTTGAGCGATGATCTGGCGGCCAAGATGATAACAGACATGTAGAGAGGCTTCAGACGAACGTATATGCACAAGGATGTGTGGGCGGATGAAGGAAGCTTTGTAGTTGACTTGGATAAAGGGTTGTTGGTGAACGTCAATGGTCAGATGAGCGTCATGCAGACTAGTGGACAACTGTGTGGTGGGCGTGACGAACGTGTCGTATTTCGTTCATCAGGGTACAATGCAAATGAAGGGATCCAGAGCGAGCGTTCGGCGAACCTGAGTTTCCGAGAGGAACGTAGTATCCATGACAAGAAGGTATCGGCAAGACCATGATGTGGAGGACTTGCGGCTGAAGACGAATTACAGTTTGTTGAACGGAGAACTAGCCATGCGAACGGGGCAGAAAACGGATTCAAGGCGAACGACACAAACGTAACGATCGTGAGGGCATGTTGGGGCTTGGAAACCATGATGGATTGCAGCGAATGTCGGCTTCAGATGAATGTGTTGTAAGGTGACCGTACGCATCAGACGTTTAATGGTGGGGAGTCCGTTTCAGCTTGCGTTCACAAGACGAGATGAGGCAAAATAAGGCGAACGTGATGAACGTGTCGAACACTTCATTTCTCCGTAGCCTGCTTTCGTGCATGTTCGGTGCGGTCAATGACGAACATTTCAGGGTGAAGCATTCGACGAACGCACAGAGATGGAAAGGTAGTCGGAGAACGTAGTCTTCATGGTGGACGTCGGGCTTGGGGTCTTTACGGTGAACGAGGGTCTAGGCGAACGTTGTTTGTAGGGTAACAAGATGGAGCGACGCAGCTGGCGGCTGGAGGAAAAGAGATGGCTGGCTATCGCTGTAACACCATTTATGGAGGACCTGTGCACGTTGTACCCGCGCATGCACAGGTGGGTGTATCAAAGTTTAGATTCCTTCAGGGTAACAAGTACTCAAGAACTGAATGTAAATAAATTTACAGGTAGTGTAGATTTTCTGGCTGGCAAGTAGAAACTTAATTTCACGCCGCATTGACATACAAAAGACAGACCTGACTGCACCGATTTTTAAAACGGTGCATCCAATACCACCTGTGAATATAATGGACTTCAGCAAGGAGTAAAATTATTAGCCATCGAAAAATTGTTTCATGCAACGATGCGTGAGTGCGCCAATTTTTAAACAGTGTATCTTGTGATTTGAGTCACAGGCTGCGCTGAGTGAGTGTTGACTAAGCATAACCAGACGAAAGGTTTTTCAAAGAAAGTTAAGTTGATGTTGCATTGACATATAAAAGATAGACCTGACAGCACCAATGTTTAAAACGGTGTGTCCAACATCACCTGTGCGTACAACGGACTTCAGCAAAGAAGTAACATTATTACCAGCAAATTTTTTTCCATGCAACGATGCAGAGCATGCCAACTTTTAAAACGGTGCATCCTGTGATTCGAGACACAGAATGTGCTGACTGAGTGAGTGAAGTGAACGAAAATCACCACTGTAAGACTGACTTTACGAATATTCACTAAACATAACCAGACGAAAGGGTTTTCAAAGAAACTTAATTTGACGCCGCAATGACATACAAAAAAGTTCGACCTGACCGCACCAATTTTTAAAACAGTGCATCCAACACTACTCGCACGTAGAACAGGCTTCAGCGCGGAGGTAACATTATTAGCCATTGAACAATTGTTTAATGCAACGTTCCTTCTGCGTGCCAATTTTTCAAACGGTGCATCCACGCACAACGGCATCACTAGTCATTAGTCAAACAGTGTCACAGATCAGATACGCATTGCGTAACTACAATGAATGTTACCATGGAAATGAATTTTGCTCTGTCTCTGAATGTTGGGGTAGGCGAAGCAACCCAGAAAGCCCTTGAAGCAATGCAGTGAAGAGATGATAGTCTACTGTTAATATTATGTGTACTATTATTATTATTGCTTCTAAGTGATGCTGCCTGAAGAATTTCGGCGATGGAAACTTGATTGTGAAACGCCCATAAGGTTGAAAGTGCCTTTAGTTCATGTGCAGTGACTTTAATGCTGTCAGTGCAGCTGGTGTTCTGGTCGTCGTAAAGCCCTGTGAATGACAGTTTTGATACATGGTTTGCTATCATGGCGGCTGAGGTTACATTTGTGGCTTTGGTGAAGGATAGGAAGAGCTGGAGCCGTCCTCTTCGGCATTCGGGGTCAGTCGTTGGTTTAAGTTAATAGCATAGTGCCCGGACAGGACATAGTGTTCGTTCTGGATCCTCGCCAATTATATTAGTGAGCGCTGGAATAATGATTGGCTTAGAGGGTTCACATGGTTTCTGTGTCTTGGCGCGAAAGTCCGGGCGAGGCCTCAAATGAAAGAATTTGCAGTTGTCAAAGAAAAAGCAGTAAGCGAGGTCTTTTGAGAGCGCTTGCATTTCACTGCTCCGGAGGCTTGCGGCGAGTGTGGTTAAGAAGACCGTCTTTCTTGTGAGATGATTATTGGTTAATGTGGCAAGTTTGAATTGGTTCATATGGCTCTTTTATTAGTGATTCCAGAACAAGTGGGAGGTCCCATTGGAAAAAGGTCCAACGGATGGAGGGACGTTTCGACTTCGAATGATTTCAGTAAAGTGGGGGACCGGACCCCACCGCCGGATTTCTTTGATTTTAAGAAGATGGAGCTGTAGAAGCCAGGCTTGGAATGATCGGGGAGAGGCGTATTGCATTTTTGTCTAAGAGTTCGTTTATTTATGTGGTGAAGGCTGGAGAGGGTTTGGTTGCGAACTCCCATGGAGGTGTTGTTGAGAGATGAGGTTTCTTGACGAAAGAGGGTTGAAAGCCAAGGGGTGTTAGGTAAAGGATTATCTTGTCTGATGTAATTTGTTTCCAAGCTGGAGGGATGTGTTTGAGACATCCACCGACCGGCAGATTGTGAAGATAGTCATTGACGGTGACGGTACCTGCTTTTGTTGGTTGTGGAGGAGTATTTGCTGCGGTTATCTGTGTGGAGCTTCGATGGTTCCTGTTCTTGTTATGGTTGTTTTCACGAAAGGACTGATTGTTTCCCGAGAGGATTGCAAGGTTCGGTGAGAGGAGTTGGGCTTAGGTTGTTTGACCGGAGAGGCTGCCAACGAGTTGGTCAGAGGCTGAGGCTTCCGAAATGTTTGGTTCGACGAGGGTCTTGGAGGAGGCTTTGGCTTGCAAGAAATGTCCATGTGGGGTGCCAAAGTGGGAATCAGGCTCCTGAACAAGGTGTCCGATTCATTGAGGGGTTGGTTCCGCAAAATGTGCTTAGTAGATTAGTTCAAATTGGATGTTGTTCCTAGCGCAATGTCTCGAAGCAGGAGACTTGAATTGAAGAGTGCTTTTGTGAACCAATTGAATGCGTGGATGGTGACGAAAGACATCTTCTTAAATACTTCGGAGAGTAGGAAATGGAGGTGCTTCATATTTCTTTGGCTTGACTCTATGGCTAATCTTTTGCAAAGGGCGTTGATTACAGTGGCTAGAACATCCGCTTGAGAGGCTGTGCGTAACCCGAGGCGCAAGAGTTTGTCGTTCTCTTTTAGTTCGGCAGTGGGGACATTGGCCGTCTGAGGATGAAAAGAGCAGTTCCGAAGTTCATTTTTGCTTCGGTGACCAACAATTCAGATTGTTGGTAAGTTTCGAATTGTCTTGGATTGGTAGCACCTACACCTGAAGAACAAAAAACTGAGATTCACGTCCGGGTTGAAGTGGTGAGGGTTCTTTGTCAAGTTCCAAGGATTCTCCCTTACCCAGGAGGGAAACTCCAGTACGGAGTAGGATGGTGAGGAGGGTTGCAGATTGACTGACTTTCGTCCTTTCTCTGTTGGACACGTAGACGAAAGCCAAACCCCGTTGAGAGGCCTCTGTTTTTCGTGGAAGAAATGGAAGGACTGGGCTTGTAAAGGTAAACATCGAGAATGATGGCTTCGATGGCTTTCAAGAGGTCAAAGAGCGGGATTGCTGTCGGGTCGTTGTCGGCTTGTAAGGAGTCCTCGTACGGGTCGAGAGGCTGCTGTTCAAAGGTAACCTGTGGTGAAATTCGGCGTCTTTTCACAAGAGCAGAGGTCGAGTCCAAGTCGTCTTCAGGGTGTAAAAGGTTGCTGAGAAGGCGATGCAGGTCAATCGAAGAACTTGTTGAGCGGCGCTTCTTTCCTGCTGGGACACTGACGGGAGGTTGCTTTTGCTTTCAAGAGTCGTTGTCGGACGATGCGACTCAATCACGGACATAAGAGTTGTTGTAGGATGATGGCGGAGGAGTAGGATTCGAAGGTTTAGCCTTGTAAGAGAATTCCTGAATGGCCCTATCCGTAAGACGATGAACTTCATGGGAGGGGAGTCCTTCGGGCCATCGTTTGTGCTGATGGGATGTGGAGGAAGAAAGATACAATGGGCCATCAATGCGTGACGGTGAAGAGACTTCAATGTGAGGCCTTGGGGAGGACGATGACGACAAAAGAAGAGACGAAAGATGCTGCTCATCACATGGGATAGGCGACGCCGTAGAGCGGTTCGGGGCAGCCGAGGTTGATGGACAATGTGGGGAGAGCAGTACGACGATGCTTGGGTCTTCAGGTGGCAGGCTGCCGGGTGGAGCCGATGATCTTTGTCGGGCTGGTGAGTTCATGGTTGTTAACTCCGACAAAAGAGCGGCGAAAGAATTGCGAAAGATCTTGGGCTCGATATGTCCTGCAGGGGGTGTGAGACTTCTTCCCGGTGGAGATCTTGAGAGCGAAATATTTCATTCGGGCGAAAAATCTTGAGGGCGAGGGCTTCAACCCGGTGAGAGTATCTTAAGCTAAAGATGAGGAGAGTGTTCTGGTGCGACCGTCTTCGACGAGAGCTTGTGAGAAAGAGATGGCGGCCGCGCCCGGGCCGAATGCTTTTATAAGAGGGCTGCGCATGACGCATGTGCAGTGGGGTTGCGCACGTGCCGTATCTAGAGAGTGAAAAACCTCAAGACACAAAAGAGCACCCAGGAACTGAAGGCAATTAAATTTACAGGTAGTAGAAATTTTCGCGCCGACGACTAGAAACTCGTACGGGAAAAGAAATCAAGAATACGTTGTACCTAATAGTTTTAATACTATTCTATCTAGTGCATATAAGATACTATTATGAACAGAGATTAAAAAATTACTTAACTACATAAGTAGGACTATTGTACATGTTTTTGATGCTTTCATAATAGTAGCTTAAAAGGATTATTTTTCATTGTTTATGTTTGTAAAATTACTGCTCAAACTCATTTTTATTTTATTAGTTGAACTACTCATGGTATTTTTAATTATTTACAACTGAGGTTTTAAGTAGTGTTTTTTTTTGTTTATTTAGGTAGTGAGTTCTGTAAGTTGCTGAAGGGTAGATAATTTGCGTAGCACACACAAACTCATTTAAGTGCTGTGTGGCTATCTTGTACGTGAAATGTTGTAGGAATAAAGAATACAGTTATTATTATAATTCCTCTTTTAAACTGGAATTTGGAGGAGTGATGAACTAATAAACTGAATTTGTGAAGAAATGTAAATAAAGGTATTGCGTTAACACTGTATTAATCCAGATCACGTACGAGAATGACTGCAAAATTGCTGACCGTTGTGTGATGGTGTGAACTTCCCCCCCGGACAGAAGTAAAGATCAGAAATGGGTTATGTTATATTTTATGCCGTCTCCCCAATTTTTTCTTAAATTCATCGCATTGACCTGCGGGTGTTTAATAGGCGATTTGTGGTACATACCGTATTAAATGACAGAATACAAACCCTCAAGAGGCGATTACCTAGGTCTTGGAAATTGATATGATGTTCCAGAATGAGGTCTCGGAAAGTATCAATAATGCAGCTCCACAACTTCATCTTGTCTGAACGGTTATCAATAATGCTGCATACACGGTTGGTGAGAGTGAACACGTACTGGACATTTCCCTCGAACTTCTGTGAAATCTGCAAAACAAAAAAAGTTGACTCTTTCAAACAGTAAGAACTGTGACTCGCAGGAAGTAGGTTTAGTTCAACCACTGCGCAAACCAACCATTGCTAGGCATGTTAACAGGGCAGCAACTTCTGCCATTCTTCCATTTAGACTCTTATTTCCCATATATAAGATCGGAATTGAATCACCCGCAAAGTAAAGCAAGCCAGCTACATTCTCCGGAAGCCATTCGATTGGTAAACCTGAAAAATAAATGAATAGTTACAGCTCCTTCACTGGTTGAATCACGAGACTCAGTAAAAAATGGAATTAAAATTTGTCCTGAAAACAAATAAGAGGGCAGGCTCAATCGCTCTTCTATAATTCTACCTCTTTGATCCCTCAACCCCCGAGTTTAGTAAAATTGTAAGTGTTGCCCCCCCCCCCCTCCAAGTTATACTAGGTTACTGTTGGGTCCATTTATTCAAAATCAAAATTTACCTGTAAGGTCTTCAATTATGCCAACAATGTCATCTTCAGACCAGTTGGTATTATAGCTGTGCAGGGTTTTGAGAGCAACACCGAGTTCCTTGAAGTGATGTCTGGCTGCAGGGAGATCGCTTGCCACTGTACGACTCATTTCATCCCAGTGAATATCAGCTAATAGAAGAATGAGAAGAAAATGGAAATTGTCTGTGTAGAAGGTAAGTTGTCAAGATTTGCAGTTCATTGAGAACATCTCTCATCTTGACCCTGTTTCTCTTTTGGCATGCCGAAAAGTTCATGCTTGGATCCTTCTTGTTTTCCCTCTACATAATCAACAGCAGGGCAGATGTAAAATCTCTAACCATATTTCTGTGATATCTGTGCACTAGTGTTGTCGTTGAGACGAGACAAAAAGAGATTTTAGAACATCTCGTCTCGAACTTTAATTTAAATTCTTGTGACTTCTCATCTTATGTCGGTCTCGACTGGAAAAAATGGTCAGGTCTCGACACATTGTTGCTCGACTATTTTTTTTGTTTTCCTTGCAATGTTGCTACAGTAGAGATGGAAGAATGCCAGCGACAAATTATAAGTCAGATTCGTTTTGTATCTGGATGTCCATCTCAAGGTCAAGACTGGTGGTATTTGCTGCTCCATCGAGACGAGCAGTACCGTAGCTAAAAATTCTGGGGCCCCCCTGCAAGAAAAAATGTGGGGCCCCTATGTTAATGCGAAGCGAATTCAGAAAATTTCGGTATGATATCGGTACCAGCAATTTGTTACTATAGCCTATTTTATTACCCTTTTTCGTGAATTTTACAAAGAAAATTTTAAAATTTGGCTCTTTATTTTTAATATTTTTAAACTTTAAATTTGAGTTGCTCCAACACATTTTTAATTAAAGGACTACTACTGCATGAGATCACGAATTTATGGATAACTTGATGACATTAATTGCAAATGAATTGCGAATTGGAAAAAAAAATCGGTTTCATCTTACTACAGGCAATCTACAACTGCACTGTTTCTTTAGCCAACCATCCACTCACGGGTAGCATTTCGACAAAAACGAGCAACATCCGTTAGGTAGAAATCGGCCGTTACGATTGGCTCAAAATTGTTCATCATTGTTCAACATAAACAATAATTTCGTTATTTTCTTTTTTTTTTTATGCTGCTAGTTATGGTTCGTAAAAACTAAGGACACAAATAGTTATTTTTTAAAGTTTTGCTGGCCATCTATCTCATCAAGACATAGGTTTTACGATGACTCGTAAGAGGAATCAGCTGGCGTTGCAGTCAGATTGGCTGGCCGCTTCGTTTTGGAGGGAAGAAAATGGGGTAGGGCATTTTGTTTTATTGCGTACTAATAAACATAACTAATGGCAACTAAATAAATATATGTGGGGGTTTGTTTGGGGTTTTGAGTGGGTTTTGTTTGATTCAAGATAACAGCCTGTGTGTTTAATGGTTTTGAAAAAGCGATAATTAAAAACTGAAATATTTCCAATACAAGTTCGGAAATTTGGGGCCCTCTTTTGAGCCCCCCCCCCCCCACCCGCCTTGCGGGGGCTACGGGGCTACACCTACGATCCTGGAGACGAAGGTCAAGGAAAAAAGGTCAATATTTTCTCGTTTCAATGGCAACAGAAATGTGCATTCTATAAATCATGATCACTCTGCTTATTCCTACTTTTGTAGGTTCATGATACTAGGTATGCGAAAAATGGATTGCGATGTGTGGAATGTCATCAATCAAATGTAGCTAGATTTCAGGGGAGTCCTAATATAAATGATTTAGAATGGTGATAAAGCCAAATCTAGCTCCTTTATTCCCGTTTAATTTATGAAGTTAAAATATGAATGCAAAGATAAGTGAATGGCCACCGTTACAATCCATGGCTTGTCAACTGCTAGAACTCAACAACGTAACTGATAAGCATGCACAATTAGGGACATTAAAAACAATCTGAAGGTGTGACACGCTCCCAGCTGAAGCCATAGCGGGAGATATTTAGAACAACTGTGCAAATTTTACCTGAACATATTGGACCGTACATAATGAACAGCAATTTAGCTTGATGTATCATTGGATGAGGTTTAAGAACAAGCGTCAACCAGAAAGCTCGTTCATCTGTTGTGGCACATTCATTCAGGAATACATTTCTGTAGAAAATGCGAATAGACATTTCAAGCATGCGATGTTTGCCTGCAAGAATTTCAAAAGAAGCATTATCACTTGCTCAACGCTTAAAGAAATGGTTTGCTGTTCCCTTCATACGTGTGAACATTATACCTGGAGGAGCATCGAGTACTTTCTGGACCATTTTTGTGATTCTGCAGGTCTTTTGAATTGCTTCAAAAACACGGCAACATTCTTTTTCTTCCCAACCAGCTGTAACTGTGCGCATGAAACGTCCATAGCAGCTCATGGCGAGACGTTTGTAGAGGCAGCGGCACTGAGAAAACCTGGTGCATTCCAACTAAAAAAAAAAGTATCAATTTATACATCATTGCTAGTACTGGATAAGGTTGTTTCTAGAATTTAGTACTTCGTTGAATATTTTATTAGAGTAAGATTTATATCATAGGCAATGAACCAAGTACTACTGATACAGAGGGAGACATTGGGTGCAATCCCCCCCTCCCCCTCCTCTAAATAGCTTTAATTTTCACTTTCCTCAAAAACGCTTACCTTTAATGTGTGTTTTTCGTTTAAATAATGCTGATGTCAAAAATAATGCAACAAGGACGAACAAGTGTTTCCCTAAACGAAGTAAGGCAAATAACTCCAAGGTTGAAATTAAAAATAATGGCATATGCTGTGTGGTGGATTCTAACCTGCCAACCCCTGCACGTCCTTTTTGGTGTTGCTGTTGCAACAAAATGAGATTTGAAAAAATCTAGTCTCGCCTCCACCTTTAAGTTTAAATTCTTGTGACTTCTGGGCTCGTCTCGGTTTCGACCAGAAGAAATCTCATCTTGTCTCGTCACGTCTCATTGTTGCTCGACTTGCTCGAATTATTTTCCTTCAGTGTTGCTATGAAAGCTAGGGAATACCCACAACAAATTATAAGTTTTAGTTTCATTTTGCATCTGGATAATCTAAGTTCAAGTTAAGGCGATCTTCTACAGACAGATCGTCAATAGGCCAAGTTTAGCAGATCGTTTAGGATTACCGGTATCTGTCTAAATGTGGTCTAAATTGACCCTTGTGTCTCACTCCGAGATGAAAGAGCCATCAACTAAATACTGAAAGCATTGGTGCAGAACCATTGATTTCCCTGATTTTGCATGGTCAGTCTAAAAGACAGGGATTAGATTCTCCATGTCAGCCGCACGAACATGAACGCGCTTATGACAAGGCTTGTGAAAGATAATTGCATCGTTGAGCTGCAGCATTAAATTAATTTTGAATAGCTAAATAGTAAACTTGTGGTGCATATTGTGATGCAATACAGCTCATTCGAACATTGTAAAAGTTGAGATAAAGTAGAGATAATTGAATATTTTTCTGATCTCGCCTTCAGTCATGTCTACATTGACGACTAGATTTACAAAAGAACTGTCTCTACGACGAGGGTCAAGAAAAAGTCAATATTTTCGTGTCTCGACAGCAAAACTATTATTTTTTGTGCAGTGCTAAATCTCTTCAAGGAAAACAAACGGGAAATCGTAATGCAGTGTGTGAAGCAAAACATTTTTATGTTTGAAGCAAGAATGTTTGACGCATTTCCAGTTTTTTTTCAGTAAAAAAAATATTAATTTATCCATTCTCCCAGTTTCGAAACTTTAACAAGTTTATTCCAGTTTTTCTAATATGAACCTATTTATTTTAGGCACTGCTCCGTACAATATCCCCCCCACCCACTTATATTCCTTTGTTTAATCTCCAGCATATTTTGTAGAAACTTTAGCCATGAAGAAACAGAATATTGTACGTGACAGATAAGATGTCACGTTTGATAAATGAGATAAATTCTACTGAGGCTTTTCAAGGTGAAGCTTTCAAAAAAGAAAATCTCGAAATGCAAAAAGTGATGCAGAAAGAAGACCACTAGTGACATTTTCAAACATTCAGATACTCGATTCAAAACATTTGAATCCACCTAAGCATAATACAATATGATATGAACTCTGGTTTGAAAATTAATGTATCTGTCAGGACAATGTGCTGAAGAATTTTTTCTGGAGGGCACACTGGCATCTTTATGCTTTCCCACCTCCCCCATGCAAATTTTATGCCCAACTGCAATTTAACCCCAAGACGAATACAGGGAGTTTAACCACCTTTCCAACCCCCAACTCCTCAGAAGTCTGTCCCACCAGAATTCTTACTAGAACTTTCACTCTTTTCAGTCAACTCTTTAAGGCTTGCTAGCCACCCCATTCTTTTTATTATTGATTATAAGCATGGGCGGCGATCCATGAAAATAACGGGGTGGGGAGGGGGACGGGGACGCATAGGCTCCGTGAAGTATAACGTAATTTTTCCAGGAAGATCGACGACGTATAAACATAAACAAATGTATGTTTTATTTTTTAATAGAGTACAAAATATAAAAATTCAATTGTGACAACACATATAATGTAACACTTTACGATAAAAGATTAGAAGTACCTTGCCGAAAAACACAGTCACATCAAACGAGAACACACTTTAAAATCGCAACGGGGGGGGCCTAAAGTCGATCTGTTTCCAGTGAATACGCCACATTTTATTTTTTAGAGATTTTGAATAGTAGGAAATTTAGATGGAGGAATGTGCCGGAATATATCATAGATGCACTCAAATTAAGAAAACGAATTATTGATATGGTGGGTGCATTATGGAAGTAGAATTATTTCGTAAAATTATTATGTAAAAAAGCAGGCGTGTTGGCTCACTCAGAAAGTCGGCCAATCGTGCACTAGTTTGGCCAGTTTGCTGGCGTGACATGCACAGACTGTGCACGCATCCTAGGAATATGCGATTACTAAAAAAAAAAAAAGGGGTGCTTTGTTTCTCTTGGTAGCTGCTGGCGAGGCAAAGAACTCCGGAGGGCAGTATTAAAAAAACTCCTTTAGGAATAACTAATGCATAGCCTTCCAGAGGCTACGTGTCCGGATCGACGCCCATAATTATAAGTGCCCGGGTTTAATTCTATTGCTGCGCCTGCTCTAGTTCAGGCTGTGACTGAGAGGGCAGTGAATTAAGCGTTTGGGGTTCCTTCGACTGGAGCATCCCAGAATTATTTTCCGATTGAGTGCAGCAACTTTTTATTAACTTTAATATTTTTGATATTTTTAACATTTACTTGAGAGTAATTCTATGTACTCTCCATCCTTGTCGCTCTTAACAAGGATCTGTCCCTTGATGGCAGCCCAACTTTATGTCTGTTCCTTGATAGCAGTCCAAATAAAGTTTCCCTTTTATTCTGAGAAGTCATACTTTCATTACATTTTTCTACACAAACACCAACTGCGTTCAAATTTAAACAATGATTGCCGAGTCGCTCGTAGCCTTGAACGATTCTTTGATTTCTTACTCAGAATGAACTTTCACGACAAATAGAATTAAAGTTGCGAGGATGACAATGACAGCACAGAGTGTGTGTGTGTCACAAGGGGTGAAATGCTTACCGCTTAACACACAACACGGACATAATAGGGCCAAGCAATTGCACGATGTTGACAGCTTGGTGTCCAACGAAAGATTGTGGGGTGAGCACCATGACCACTGAACGGCGATGATACTCTGATGGAGAGCTGATGTGTATGTGTAATGTTCTTTTCCGGTGACCATTTGACCAGAGAGAACATTATTATCAGGATAGCTAGTTGTATTCAATCAGTACTCTAAACAGAAATATGACACTGGACAAGGGTAGGCGTAAATGACAAACACTATATCGGTAAACTGGGCCTTTAATCGACTCTCCTTTACATACTTTTGACCACACTGGTCTAATTAAATCAACATGAGAGATTAATGAACGATCGACGTGATTACAAATAATCGACGTGAAACGTAGCGATTGGCACTACTTATTGTTGGAATAATTATCCTAAATATTAAATTATATTAGCTGGCCTTGGATTAATTAAAGTGCGCTGGTAATAATCATAATCATAGTCATAATCACTGTATTAATAGCCGAAGCTATGCAAAAAATACTGAGCTCTATAAGAAGTTGACTGTGGCTAACGAGCGGTGGATTAGCGTAGCGCTGTACTCGGCATTCCGTCACTCGGATGGCTCTAACTCCCGTGTCCATACTCTGGATTGGCCCTCAGGAATGTCGACTGGCGTGCACGATTTTAACAATAGTGGAACGCTGAAGAAGCCCGAATGAAATGTTACATTCCGTGGTCGCGTTTTAACGCGATTGTTATCGCAGCCACATCAATCACTGTCTAAGCTGATTGATTGGATTTACGGAGAATTTTAAAGAATTGACTGTCCGGGCCCTTCTCTTAATTAGGGGACCGCTGTGCATGTCAATCAAAGTACTGTCTAGTTCTGGAAGTACATTAGTGATTTCTTAGTATAACTTCATTAAGTGTCCCTATCTTAATTGACCTGTCATGCGTGTATCCGTTTAACAATGATTGATTGTTATTGTTGGAACTGATCAATCATAGCGCTCTTATCTTAATTGAATTCTCTTCGTAAAAGCGATTAGGAGTTCTCCGAATCAATTAATAGCTACGCTGATAAGATAGTGTAAGGCCATGCCAATCCTTATCTGTTACAGTAAGTAATTATTGTGTGGTTTGTTTACTCGGAACGCAACTTGAACTACAACTTGAACGCAACTTGAACTACACCGAGCGCCTCAAAACAACGGGCCTTGAGCTTCTTGAATTGAGGTGCCTACGATTTGACCTTATTATGATGTATAAGATCCTGCAAAGCTTGATAACGGTTGACCTTCCATTCTTTGATCCGGCTCCTAGTCTACATAACACTCGTGGGCACCCTTGGAAGCTTGCTACCAAAGGTGCGAAACTTGAATGTAGAAAAAAATTTTTCTCAGTCCGCATCATCACCGTTTGGAATGCACTTCGTCCTAGTACAGTGGGCATGAACTCTGAACTGAAATTTAGGAGAGAACTGCTCAGTAAATTTATTAAAAGACCATTATGACCCCCGCCTCCGAACACTGTTACGGTATTGGCATCCAGTGTACCACCCATCGATCGAGTGTGTGGTGAACAATTTTTTTCTCTCATTTTTATGTACATTTTTTTAAACAATTTTATTACGACGAATCCCAGTATGTGGATGCATTTGCTTTTTATTTTTTAAAATCAACATACATTTTTTAGCAAGTTTACAACGATTTTTTAAATTTTTTAATATTTTATGTTTAGCTTCATCATTTAAACGTTCCCTTGTCTGCACCTTGGCCATCCTTCCCCTGAATTACCTACACGTTTGGTGATGCCATCGGGGACCAACGTGTCCCTGGCAGGTCTAACCTTGGTGGTAAGGCATTCGTGTCTCCAACCCCACCTACGTCTATTCCACATTCCCGGCCATTGTTTTATTCTATTCATTTTTCATTTTATGTTATTGTTGAAATTCAATATAACGTATTTCTTATCTTTTAAAGACGTTAATTTTACAGAAAACAAGGATATAGTTGTGGCTGGCTGTTAGCGACCCCCCGGTCCTTGCCAGACCAGTCGCTACTGCGACAAACTTTGATTTATTATTATTATTATATTATAACTTC
This sequence comes from Lithobius niger, assembly GCA_023313725.1. NCBI lineage: Eukaryota > Metazoa > Arthropoda > Chilopoda > Lithobiomorpha > Lithobiidae > Lithobius > Lithobius niger. The sequence goes on from JAHWFP010166869.1 coordinate 100,032, forward strand.
TCGTTCTTATTTAGAAAAAGTGAAGCTCCTATCTTATCTGAACAACTGGAGCATATTTAGTCTCTACGGGATAATATTGCGTTCATCTATTAATAATTATATGATATATGTGCACTTTTATGCATAATTAATTAGATGTATTGTTTCTGTAATAAAGACCAATTAGGCCTAATTAAAACCCTTACAGATGCATTTTGCTTAATTTTGGCTCATTGGACATGGGGCATTAAAGCCAACGTATTTAAGCTATTAAAACACAGTTACCGTAAGTATTTTACGATAGTAGTAAAAGCTAATTCCTTAACCGTGCAAACTTGACTTCCATCCTTTTTTTGATTCTACAATATGGTTAAACTTTCAGACAATAAAAAACTTCACGACCTTGTTCACGTGCCTAATTACAAGTGTGCATCGTTTCTAAAGAGTACATCGGCACATACTTGAAGCTTGGCGCGTTCCGCTTTATTGCTGGCTAAACCAAGGTGCTTATTCAAGACCTGGTGGTCTTTCAAAGTACATTTTTTATCAAGGTAATGCAGTCATTTTAAACTTGAAAGTGTGAACAACCTAATGACTTATTTCAAACTTACAGTAGATATGAAAGGCACAATGATATGTAGCCGCTTCTTGGTATGGTAGAGACACGTTGACATTCTCATGAAAACACCTGCCAAAATAAGACCTTTTCATAAGATACTGACATTTCAAATAGTTACAACGTTTACTGATTCTGTATAAACTTACCTATGTCACGAAACTGTTTCATACACATGGATCGTTCTTCTGGTGTCAACATTTCGTTTGGATTCAAACAAGAAGGAAAAAGCCGTTTCTTTCCAGCTGCCGTGTTTCGATAAGATTCAATGACACTTAGCATGGAGTAGGAGGTAACACTCAAGTTACTCAGGTCTAAAACTGTAAAGTAAAAATATAAGAAGCACTGAAAAGCTCGTTGGGTCAGCCATTACATTCATATTTAGCATTCGGATCAAAAAATATTAATTGACACGATTAGTGAAAAAACTATTATGGAATAGAAAAGTCGCCAAACAAAAAAGATGAAAGTAATCTAAAGCTAAATTGGTCACAAATTACCGCTACGGCAAAATAATTTTAGGAATGTCGCAAAATTTGTATATTCCCAACATTTTAAACCACTACAGTGGAAGTGCCGTAAACATTCTCTCATTCACACAAATCAAAGCAAAAATAAGACTTAGTTATTAAATAAGCAATATTTATGTAAAGTTACTTGAATGAGAATTTTTTAAAACCTATTTAACTAATAGGAGCAAACAATTTTCACCATTTTTGGTAATACTGGACGGTATTAGAACTGTATCGGTGAAATGCTGGGGTAAGGATTCAGTATGTATGGATTTAGGTCAAAGTGCTATAAGACAATCCCTAATACTCTTATTGTTGACCAAGTTAAGAGAATGGTTTAACTTTACGATTTGGTATTTTGCTTGAGTTATATGTTTGTTACCCAGTTACAACCACATGCCTGAAGAGAACAAACTTTGGTATATGTGTACGATCTTTGTAACAATGCTGAAACCAGTGACCGGCATTTATGTAAATGAATTAAATACACGTGCAGATAGCTTAATATCGCGCTTAAAATAATAAAATTATAATATTTAATTTATTAATATTTAAATAAGTTTAATATTTTATTGTTAAACTAGGCATATAATTCAGATCTGAAGATCATAATTACTCGGCCAAACGAGAGGTACTACAATCTTGATGATGATATACTGGCTCCCTTTTTAGAACAAGGTTCGAGCCTAACTCGCATCGCTAAAACAACACCACCCACAGATACTCTTAGATTGCCCTCTCCTATCCCACCACCCAAACAAAACCCTCTTTCTATTACAGACTCGTACCTCCCCCTCCGAGCTGCCACAAAATAGCTTCCTCTGCCTCCTTCCCATCTCATAACTCCCTCCTCCTCAAATCCTTCAACCCCCAACAACTAATCAAAACATGCACCAACGTCTCCTCCCTACCAACCCCACAAGTCACATCTCATCTTCCCTACCTGCTCTCCAAAGCATTTTCTTAGTACCAAGGGACCCACCCCAACCTGAACAAGAAAACACTCCCGCAGTCTCCAACATAGCAACCCACCGAGCTAGTATCCGCTAGCAGTCCTGTACTGCACGATAGAGGACTTCCCCTTCATCCCCTTTCTACACAAGGTCGGTCCTTCTGTGTGATCCCATTCTCCTCTAGTCTCTACACACCCTACCACACCCAACACCTTTCCCTACAATGTAGATATTTTGTCACCGTCTTCCTAGTATGTTCCACTCCACCCTGTCTTGCTCCTCCTCATGATATACTTGTAAACCTGTCTCAATGTAGTTGCTATCCCGAAATTTCGTACTATCCTGTCAAACCCCATGTTAGCCACTGCCTCCCTATCCTCAAAACACCTTTCGTCACTACTTTATAGTTATAAAGCAACTGCCCCCCACCCCCAGTGCACATCTTCTCAGCTCAACCTAGAAATCCACATGTTTCCATAATCCAGTGCCATACACCTACACCCCTATCCAGAACAGAGCTCCTGGCACTGCCATCCCTTCCATAAAACATGTGCCAACTCTTACTTATTATTATCCCACAATGAAACTTCTTCACCATATCATTCACCTTTCCTGCCACGGCCTCACTTTTTTACTTCATACATCCCACACTCTCCCACTACCTGATAAAATGACTTACAGGTACACATTCCAGCACTCATCGGACCTTCACATCCCCATCCACACTGACTCCTCGATACCATCCTAAATATCATAAACCCGGACTTCTTCCCACTAAACAAAGCATCCCTCCATACTTCCGACTCTGTACAGATATCCAAGAGCTGACATATCCCCTTCTTTCCCTTTAGAAAACCCACATCATCAGTAAACAGAGACGTGGCATCCTAAGCACACCCCACTTTCCCCAGCAGAATCCAAGCGCATATCCATCAATCTCCTCTCTAGGTCTCGTAAAAGCAAAACAGGTACAGAAGCGATGATAGCAGCCAACCCTGTCGCAAACTCACCCTATTTCTTGTCTATTCAGACTCCACCCTTCCTCACATCGCCTTACAGTAGAACCCATCCTACTGATAAACTTCACCAACCCCTCCAACACCCCATCCTCCATAATTCCATCAAAAGATTCTCCATACTCACTCTCTCAAACACCCCTGCCATATCCAAGAAAGCCACCCAAACATTCTTCCCCTCTTTCTTAGCCAAAAAAAGTAGCTTCCTCTGCGCCTTCCCATCCCATAACTCCCTCCTCAAATCTTCCAACCCCTACCTGTGACAATAAACAATTTATCCTCTAACCTCCTTCCCTCCCTGAACCCATTCTGCAAATCTCCCAACTCCCTTCGGCCTCTAAATCCTCCCGCAGTATCTTCATCACAATCCTAACAAAGACTTTGTACATGATACTTGTGATGGCCACAGGGTGACAGTTATGCAAGTCCTCCACACTTCTCCCTTTCCCTAATCAATCAAACAAATCTCCACCTTCTTCCAAATATCCGGAACATTCTACCCACCAAGCCAAAACACTACTGAACTCTATCAAAACTCTCCTCATTCCCTTCGTCAGCCCCTTCTTCCCTAGTGCCGTTCCCTCATTCACCCCTTCAATGCAGCATCCAACTACAATTTAGAAATACAATACACCCATCCCTTGCATTTCTCACCGACCCCCAACCCCTCTTCTGTCCACATCACTGCTCACCCTCTTAAAAAAACCTGCTGACAACGGCCTAACCACACCACACCTTCTCTGAGTCACAAATCCCTTCTTCTTTCCACGTTATCCCCCTTAACCCTACCTTTCATAAACCTCCAGAATTTACATCCCCGCCTCTCTTCCTGCCACTTCAATCGCTGATGCTAGCTTCTGATTGTAAACCCCAATTTATCTGCAAACCAAATTCCTCATCATGACTTTCATCTTCATTTACATCAACCATTTCTCTCCAATATCCTCCGCATCTCCCCGAGAAATCTTCTCCACGTCATACAAGCCTCTTTGCACTACTTGATTGCATATTTCACCTCTCCATCCCACCACCTCTAACCTTCGGTCCCACTCCACCATCAATACACCATCCACAAGTTTTTCCCCCAACCTCAAACCTTTTTTTTTTGTCACCATCATTGCTCCTTGCCAAACCCACCACTCTCTTCCCTTGTTTGTAAAGGTCCCGGTCATCTGGAAAGTGGAAGATCCCAGTTTGGCCAGCAACCAAGCCACATGTTCCTCAGGTACCGAGCCATACGCAAAATAAAAACAAAGCCAAAAGCGGTTTACGTGTGTCCTCTACAAGCCTCAAGCCACAATTCCCAAGCACTAGCCGAACCACAAGACACAAGTAAAATTAAAGCAAAACCAGACATGGTCTACACATTTCAACACCAAATAACGCATTCCCACCTCAGCCATCTGGTAACAGAAAGAATTCTGTGACAAGCAAAATTCTTTCTGTTAGGCCAAACGAAGGCAAAACAACAACTTCTCGCACAGGCTGCCTAAACTTATACAGTCAATCCTTGCCAAACATTGAAGAAAAACCTTAACCCTTAACACAACTGCACTCAACAAACACAAGAGCAAAGCACACAACCCCCAATACACCCCAGCAACATCCAGTGAAAAATGTATATACCACTAACTACGTAGGCCTAATGCCCACATGTGGGACGATCACTCCCATTAGCCGTTACACTCACCGATCGAATCCCACAGAACTCGCATAAGTCAAACTCGTCCACACCCCAGTTCTTCCAATCCAACTTTTTCACTTCCCATTCCTCCACCGTACAAACCAAATTTAAAAAAAATCAGTACCTAACTCAAACAAAAACTTTCCGGGCATCTAATAAGAGTCACAATTCCGAGAATTATGGGAAAAATTTACCGCTAAACTTCACAACGAACACACTTTCAAATGAAAATTTTTTCCATAATTCTCGGAATTGTGACTCTTATTTGACGAACTTTCACAGTAATATGACGAGCGTTGTTTCCGGGCATCTGTTATTGTCCTCTGATTACTTATATGATCGCTATCCATTGTTGTGTCCACTGTTTTGCCTAGAGCTCTACTTCGAATATCTCCTGAATATCTTTGAAAATATTTCAATTATTACCTTCATCTTTAAAATCTTTTCTTTCACGCACCAAAGCTCTTTTGTCAAGAAATTTCAACCATATCAGAACGAAACTGTGAACGCTATTATGTCCCAAACAGACAACCACACACAAAATTCAAATTGATTATTCAATGTCACTCACTTCGCTCACTCAACCGAGCAAATGAATGACAATTTAACCAGTAAGAAAATATTATGGAAGGTTCCTGATTAAACTATCAACAGCAACACTTGTGCAACTGGAGTGGATATCTTTAGTATTGAAGCACTGGGCAATTTGGTGTGTACCGTCACACTAACTGCTAATTTTTTTTTTTTG
>JAHWFP010166869.1:127069-144488 GCA_023313725.1 Lithobius niger
TTGGGGTTGATATTCGTTTTCTTGGAAGCAGTTGCTGGTGTAAGGATGCGACCAGGTTGAGAGGCGGCAACTGTCAGAAAGACGATCTACTTGTCGGCGGGATGTCCTCTAGTCCGGCAACTGTCAGAAAGACGATCTACTTGTCGGCGGGATGTCCTCTAGTCCGGGAACAGCAGAACCGAGGAAGTAATGGGGTGGCCGACTGCGCCTTGTTATGTGTGGCAGAAGCGTGTCGGTCCCTGATTCACCTGCTGCCTTCTGAGCCGAACGGATCCTAGATTGTGTGCTGAATGACTTCTATCAAGGCCCAGTTCCCCTGTTATGGCCTTGCAAATGGCACATGGATGTGTGTAATGATAACAAGGCCTGTGCTTGAGACAAACCAGCGATGGTTGGGGTGGTCTGCCCAAATCGAACCTTGGGAAAGTACACTATTCGGGGCCCGGTGGTCGCGGGTCATCCGAGGAGATGTTCATATGGATGACGAAGTGTTGTTCAGAAAGGAATGAGAGAACAGGGTGGAGAACAATTGCCGAAATTGGTTCGGAAGTGACCAACGTGAAAAAACGAACGACCCTACAGTTAGTCTATGATTACAGTATCATAACGAGGATCTTTCAACCAGAGTTGAAGAGGAAGCGTGAAGATCAGAGAAGCTGGCATCGATGTTGTTCAGTACAAGTGCAAGGGTTGTTCCTGGCTGTAGGCCGGAGGATTATCCAGTGGCTTGTGAAACCGAGAGGAGAATGGAGGGCAGACCTTCTCCATGACCTCCTCTTTCGTTTCACCTGTTTTCCTGCAAAGGATTGATGGATTAGATGGCCACAAAGAGCAACGAATGGCAGACTGTGTGACAGGTGTGCAGGCAACCAGGCCCTCAACGGTCGCCATTGCTTGTGTTATTGTATATTTCACAAAATGAAGGAAAAGGAGTGATAGGTGTGATGGGCGACCGCGAGCAGTGGGACAAAATCAGCCCCAAGTAGGGAAGCAGTGGAAGGCCCGGGTGACTACCGGGCGCCACTGCCAGCGATGTAGGACAGAGTTAAAGCGTTCTTATGATGGTGAAAAGAGGCGGCAGTGCTTCTACTAGGACGACTACTAGGTGGAAGACCGGCCTAAGGCTTCAAAATGTCGTAGAATGGGAAAATTATGAAGGGTTGTCAGGCAAGACAGCTATGACAGAACCAGTGGTCGTTGACATAAGCAGCGGTCGTGTTGCAAGGTCGAACTGAATGAATGTCCGAAGTCAAGATCCTGTGTCTTCATAGGGTAGGTACGCATATAGGCCTAGGCGATCGTTAAAGGAAGAGCGACCGACCAGCATCACCCGAATCGTCAGGCGTCTCTCGTCTCACGGGCGCACCATTTCAACAAACGGAAGGAAAGGTCGGTGGTCCATAACCACCACTGGGGCGCTCGCAATGTCTAGGCAGTTTCAGACAGAAGCAGCAGTCGGCCTGGACCGAATTGAAGGGACGTCTAGGGAGAAAATTTTGGTCCACCTGCAGGATAAGAGACGTCGTGGCAGCCGAAGCACTGTGGTCGTTGATCGACGGACCGACGGCCAAGAGGGGACTGCATGTTACAACGACAGTCGCGGTTGTCCTGTAGATTGAAGGAGAGGGCATCCAAGTTGAGGATCCTGGTTCGTCCATAGGACAGGAGGCAGCCGAAATGCTACGGTTAGTGGCCATTGAACCAATCGAGAACTCCTGGTTAGGAGCAGCACCGAACTCAGTGCAGGTACAGAAGGGGGGCCGAAGGCAGAAGGTGACAAGGGCCACAGCTTGAGCCAGTCGGTTGGGCGAGCGCTGTAGAAGATCACACCGGTAGTAGCCGAGCAGTTCACAGTTACAAATCCATTGTAAAGGGGGTGAGCCTGGCCACATGGGACAGGTTACGTACTGGTCAGTTTGGACGCCATAAGAGAACAAGCCGGCAGTTAGCAAGCGGACGGGCCGGCTGTAGACAAAGCAGCTGGGTGGTCAACTTTGTTGCTGAAAACCTGGTGACAAGGGTTGAGCCTGGCCACATGGGACAGGTTACATAGCGGTCGTTCCAAGCGCCATCCCCTTGTTTGCTTGAAGAACCGATGCTGGGAGGGTCATGAAAGCGCCCTGAAAATCTTCAGATGGCGAGGGAGGCGTAGTCGCCTGGGCCCGCATCTTTTATAATGTGTCTTTGGCACAAGAGATCGTGAAATGGATAAGAAAGAAGGGACCGTAGTGGCTCGAAGAACGGTGTTTTAATCCCTCATTTAAAGTCCATGATGACAGGTGGGCGCTCAAGGTGGACCAGTAAAAAGGGCGGCTGCAAGTACGCGTAAGCACCTGCTTAAAAAAAAGGCCGACAGGTGCCATTCGCATCGATAGGTAGTGTTCAGGAGGAAAGATCCAGTTGGACGGAGAAGATGTAGCAATTGGGCTTAAGCCTTGAATGCGACCCACTCCAACGATGGCAGAAGTTCAGGATGTGCCCAATGCACTGGTGTGGTCACACCGAATCCGCAATGGTTTTCTTGGGAAGTGGGGAGGGCAACCATGTCGCGTGGCGGCCCAGAGAAAAGAGATGAAGAAAGGCCTGGGGCCAACGCTTTTATAGGAGGGCTGTATCACGTATGCACAGTAAGATTAGCTACCGAGCCCGACAGGGAAGCTAACAAGTTTCTTAGAGGGAAGATTGCATCAGTGGAGAGGGAGTGCTAAAATAAGCAGGTAATGTATATTTTCGTCGGCGTATAAAAACTTATTTTTTTTAAACACGCATGATGCTTTGTTAGAAATGCTGGTAATTTCAAGCAAAATGTAGAGTCCGTAATTGTCTTAATGTTTATCGTTACTGATTTTCGTGACGTCAGTACGTCTGAGCTTTATCATTATTCCAGTCCAGTAAAAATCACTTGTCTTTTACAATCTTTTACTTTTTGAATAATTGTAAACGCAAAAAGACGTGAATTGAGTTAAATTGAATTGATCGACCAGTTAATGAACTACGTCTTGTTTCTCCACTTATTACTTTGTTATTTTAGTGATTTAAGGGAGAAACAGTAGAAGTATAAATTGGCTACGATGAAAGTTGCGTGCTCAACCTCGAAATGCAACCATCTAGTGGTAAATAATTGTAACCAAATTATTTAAAATAATTTACAATATTTACAATAATTGCTGTTAAAGTTTTATCTTAAATTTGAATTAAATTCTTTGGACAACGGCACTGTAGTTGTTTTTCTGTGTTTTTTGAGTGTTTAAAAAAGAAATAAATGCAAAACGTGACTTTGCCAATTTGCCGAATAATCCTCAAAAGCCTACAGGGGAAGGAATGCTCCCCCGCCCACCGCCCTCTAGTTACCACTGAGCGTGATCACCAATACCAAAAACGAGAGTGAACAAGGCTGTTTGAAAGCAAAACCTAAACTAGAGCAGAAAATAAGCGTCACATTTCACCAATTACTTAAACCAGCCGAGAGCATGGTGGACGTTTAAGTAATTGCACAGTAGTGTGCACAGTCTGCCCGAGACGGCATGGGAAACTTTTAATAAAAGGAAACAATAATATTTTTTCTGAGGACCTTATTCTTTTATCCCTTTTGGGCCTTCTTTAAGGCCTTTAGTCCCTTTCTCAGGCATCGCCGCACAAGCAAACATCAGCACAAAAAAGGAAGGATAAATGACCTCTAATACACCCCCCCTTCCCATAGTGCACGCTACTGCTTATAAAAAAATGTGGATTATTATAGGCCCATGACTTAATGATTTAAGCCAAAAATTATTCTACGTTTTAAATAAATCATTTTTAAAATGAAAATAAAAATAAACATCTACTTTTGGATTGAAGAACCAAAAAGAATGAGGGCAAGGGTAGCCAAGTTTTTCTGAATAGTGTCGTTACCACCCTCTCCCATCAGCTGTTCCTAGTAAAAATAGTGTCTTGCAAAAATTCTACCTTTGCATCCGATTAGTCGTTTACACGAAAATTACCCTGTCAAGGCTGTAATCAAAGCAGAAATAGGTTATCTTGTAATAGATTTACAAACTTTCCAGAAATGCACAGTTTAATGATAGCGTAAAGAGATTTCTGGCCAAAAATACTGACGTTGAGTATTCCTATTAGCGTATTGGACAAAAGAAAAAAAAAACCTCCATGTAAATAATTATTGCCAAACAGAAGAAGCTAATCGAATTTGGTGCTGTGTAGGACCTACTTTGTTCCTGTTTTTTGTTTAATCATCATCCGATGATTGAAGTCCTCCCTCCAGCAAAACCTTTAACCTTTTCCGCTGAATTTTGGTATACGAGCTTTGTGGGAATTGGCCAACGTATACCAACTTTTACTAATTTCCGATTTGTCACATTGGAGATCTTGACTTCTTGCTGGAATGCGTGAGTTTCATTTTGTTTTACGTGATGATGGTGGACTTATTTGGGCATGTGTCGTTTATACAATGGTCTGTACAGCCCGAACCATTTTTCCTAGAAAGCAGGATCTTAGCTCCTTTGGAAGAGACACTTCGTAGATGTGACCTTCATAGAAATACAAATTTCAATTGGTCATGCCCTTCCAGAGTTACAGGCCCGGGCCCTGAACGATCTGTTTTATTGTTTAACATTGGTTTAAACATTGTTTTTACGCAACAATGCCAATCAACAAATGCCACTAAAACAGGTACTGAAGAAGCGAAAAATGCTTCAGCCCCGGTCCCCACTGGGAGCTTTCAGTACTCCCCCAGACACCCTAGCTGGGTTTGCCATACCCTGCCAAAAGTACTTTCGTGTAGCACCACTGCCATTTTCAAAACTAGTCGGCAAAAGTCGTATGATTAGTTGGCAAAATGCCCCCCCCCCCAACCAAGTGCCCTGCGCTGGCCCTGTTTAAGGTTTTATTTCTATTACAAAATAGAAAAGAACGGGTGGGAGGTCAACATTTTTTTATGAATCTGAATGGGTTCATGACAAATGTTTTAGCCGACCTCTCTCCCTCTTGATAAATACTGGCTCGTCCCTAATAGGCCTAACACAAATCTAAAAAAAATTTTCTCCAAGCAAAGTTCGCCAAGACTAGTTTTAGCTTAACATACAACGCCATTAGACTACGACGTGAACAGGTCGTCGTTTATGCATTAATTTATTTAGATAATTGGTATTTGTTTGAGCTTTTAATTACACTTCGAAAGGAAAAAATAATAGTATATAAATTATACCAATATTTCCAACAATTGGTTCGACACACAATATTTATGGTAACCGCAAAAGTGAGGTCTTAAAAGTCGCCACTTTGCGAAGGTTACGTACACGACACACACTATAACTGGTAAACTTAAGTGAATAATAAATTATTTATGATTGAAATTGACTTATATTTGAAGCTGCCTATTTAGACACACGCTATTTAGACACCTATTTAGACACACGCTCGTTGCCAAGTAATAGTAGATCATCCGATTGTAGACATCCGATTGTTAAAAAATGATTGTTGATGAAAAAAAGGCGGCCTTCACTAGCAGACTGTGTCCAACTTATACCTGATTTCAGCATAAACTATCTTTGCAAATAGTTTGAATCAGGTGTCTCTGGTCCAGTAACGAAGAAAACGCCAACACGAAAATGTGGGAACGTGTCCTTCATGGAGAGAAAGTGTCCTCAATAACGTTGATTTGTGTTACTGGTGACTAGTAACTACTAACTAGTCCGCAGGCCCCCATGTTGATTCTCATAGGGTATAACGACACGTCTACAGCTGATTAGGGAAAGTTGCGAGATCTGAATTTCGGCAGACAGGTAAAGCATCATATGGGGAAGTACCTTTTTCTAACATGGGGGTTGCCGCTAGAAGCACGTGGTCCTGAAGTGGCTCGTAAGTGCAAAATTATTGTTGCAACCATTATTTGTCATCCAACAGTAGATTATAACATTCTTAAGTGTTACACGCTTATCGTTTCAGTACCTAATTGTCAGAATACATTGTTGTTGCAAATAGGTGGTGGTGGGTGGTGCTGGTTCTTGTGAGTAGTGCAAGTTTACCTTTTAAGTTTTGGGGCGCATAGCGACAGGCTGGGGCCTCAATAAAATCAAAATTATGGTTCACGGAGACAGAGTATCCTTTATTGCAAAGGTTTGGTCGTTTTTTCCCCCACCAAATCTAAATCGGTTTTTTTACGCGAATTCAAAATGAATTATCTGCCCCACGACCCGAATAAATTTCTTATTACTGGTTCAATAAAAGACAGGATATCTTTTATTCCATAGGAATTTGTTAGGTCCTTGCAATAACCATACTGTAACGCTTGTTATTAATTTATTTGGAATGACAATAGCAAATGTAAAAATTATGAATGAGAACATTCATACAGTAAAATACCTCTAGACAAAAAAGGTAGGGGTGACAATTACACCGTGGGATTTTTTGTACATTCACAGGCCTATGAAGTTGTGATATCCACCCAAAACCAAAACTGGTACGAGAAGCCGCCAAGTTTACAAAAAGGGTCGGCCTTTCAAAGTAGTGATATCATTTAACCAGAGAAAGGCCACCGAGGTTAATCCTATTAGCCAAGTTAATCGCACCGAATAATACTTTGGACGTTAAATGACAACTTGAAGATTGCTACCGCTAGTAGCAATCTTCTAGTTTTCCTTTAACCTTCGAACTCGTAGTAGGTGCGATTGACTTGGCTAATAGGATTAACCTTGGCGGCCTTTCCCTGATTGAATGATATTACTACTTTGAAAGGCCGACCCTTTTTCAGGGATGCTGCCGGTGTGAAAAAATGTGAAAAATGTGAAAATTTGCCAGTTGTAAAATAATATGTGAAAAATGTGAAAAATATGAGTGTTGGTGTGAAAAAAAGGCAAAACGCACAAACGAAGTAAAAACGAATCAAATTTTCCGCCCTAATTTTGGGCCCGGAATTAAATAGGCGGAGCTGCGGTCAGAACACACAAAAGAAAATTGGTTGGTTCACTGGTGGAGTCGCTTTGAAGTCGCTTTTGCGAAATTACAGAGAAATTACTGTGGTTAGTAGAAAAGAACAATTTTTATTAAAGAAATGTGAAACTGGTGATACATGAAAACATGAAAGAAATAGTGATACAGAAATGAAAGTAGGTACGTGAAAAATGTAAAAAAATAAAGAGCAGGTGTGTGAAAAATGTGAAAAAATGAAACGCGCGTATGTGAAAAACGTGAAAAAAATAAAAAGTTGGAATGTGAAAAAATGTGAAAAAAACCGGTACTCCCGGCAGCATCCCTGCTTTTTGTAAACTTGGCAGCTTCTCTTACCAGTTTTGGTTTTGGGTGGATAATTATAACTCCGTATCAGGGATGCTTCAAAATACAAACAATATTAGGCTAGCGCTCAACGAGGAATACCATAGTGAGCTATTCTGCTGTGATTATTGTGTATAGTACACAAAGGAACCCCACTTTGCTAACGTTTTGTGTTAAAATAGAAATAAAATAAAATATCCGTGAGTATTAAAAGCAAACCACAATGAGATGAATAATGTATAATCATGAATAATGTTTTTAAAATATGGTTTCTGAAAGTGTGTTTGTTTTGTGATAGGCAATTGTAAGCACCAAAATTATACAAATGGGCGCGAAATCAGCGGCAATTTTGGTAAAACGTAATACAGAATGAATTTCCGTCACGACTTGATGTAAACATTCTTGCCATAAATTAATAATACTCGACTCGTCTGCTGTAAGTCAACAAATAACCACGTCAACAAAGCAGTTGCAAAATCATTACACTTACCATTGATGACGCGTTTTTTCCCCGGCATGTTCTCCTCGTGCTTAGTCTATCTTGCAAGCGTGGATACAGTTGCGTGAACCGTACACTCTAACCGCCAAAGTGGGTACTTGCGCAAGCTTACGTGAAATGCCGTACACACAACGGGGGCGCTACCGTATTAGGACGTGTGTGTTGGCTGTGTGTTGATGATTGCTAGATCGTGCAAAGTGGGGACAGGCTGAAAATCGACTAAACACACCGTGACACGTCTAGAAACGCAAATCTGGGGTCATGTAAGACTGGGGTCCTGGGAAAAGACCCCACTTTTACACGAACCCCACTTTTACTGTGTGTTATCACCAAAAATACCTCAGTTTTACGGTACACCAACACACAGTTGTTGGTAGGATACCACTGCTTTCCCAGCTACGGTACTGGGACCACTACCGCAGCGGCTCCAAGCTCGTCACCATCGATCTGTATATGTGGAAGGTTGTACTATCGCCATTGGTGTGAAAGGTAAATCAAGGTCGCCGTTCACGAAAATTTTTTTTCTCCAAATTACGAGCCTCGCTCGCGCTGTAGCACTCGCTGCGGCTAACTACATAACGTCAAAAAACGCAACTAAAAACTTAGACGGAAAAAAGCACGCGCCGGAATCTAGATAGGCCGGCCATCTTGCTTGGAGCTTCTGCGGTAGTGGACCCCGGTACTGTTTTGGAGGGGCTACATATTACGGGTTTCAAGCTTATTGAATTTTACACGAGCGTAATGAAAAGATTGGCTTAGGCATACCGAAGTCAAACTTATGTTTCTCGGACACAGAGACTTCAAAAGTTGACGAGGGATGAGATATATTTTTTTTACACAACATTTTTATGTAACCACATGTTAATTAGTTGTCATACCTTCCCATTTCGATGCGTTAATCCACAGATTGGCTCCAGGGCCAATGAAAAGATTAATTCAAGACTATTAGAATGGTGTATCGACAAGCCAATCAGTCAACTGAGAGAATGTCGGAAACTTATTTGCACAGTTTGTCAGGAGCCCTAAAAAATTAATGGGATTACTAATGCAGAAGCTCGGAGCATGCTTGACAGCCTAATTCCGGCGTGAAGTTTAGGTGGACAAGTTTTTGGTTATGGTTTCTGATGTTATGAGACTCGCACACATAACGAATGGCAACTTGGGGTTGATTTTCAAGGGTTGCGTGATGGTTGCACGCTTAGTTGTTGCATGTCGGGATATAAAAATGGCGGAATCAATTAATTCCGTTGACCATACATGCAAAATGTACCAAAGTGTCCGGTATCCAGAATGTAGAATTGTCTGATAAAAAGCATGTTTTTAGGTGTAGCCTAAAGTGTACAACAAATTATGTGATTAGTTTGATTTTGTCTGATGACGGTGATTTTGTCGGGTATCCTAGATACCAGGTTACGGTAGATTTTGCATGCATGCCATTGATTAGCCTGTACTCAACAGTTTATTATGACGCAACACCGAGAATTCCCAGTTTCATCTGACTAGCAGATTTTCGAAAACTGTTACTTGCTTTCATTTTCAGGCTTGAGCCACCAAACCCTCCTCACGCACTTTCCACCACTTTAAACGAACTTGTTCCATTCAAACTTCGCGCTTCTCTGGCTTCACTGTAAAGCAATAGAGAAGTCTAATTCAAATGGAAGAAGTTCGTTAAGAGTGGTGGTCTGGCTGGAAAGTGCCTGAAGAAGAACGCAAGTAACAGTTTTCGAAAATTTACGAAACTGTGAACTGTTGGTGTTGCATCATCATAAACTGTGTGTATTTTCCAAAAACCTAAGTAAAATGACCAAAAAATCAGTTTTCACAGATTCTGTTGATGCCACAGGAAAGGAAAACGTGGTGTGCTAAAAAATACGGCCAGATATCTTAATTGCACTTGCGATATTGATATACGATATTGAATCTTGCCGTCGTAAAAGCTTGAAGTTATGATTCAGCATAGTTGGATCAAAGTACAGTAGCAGCCAACATGTGAACATGCTCACGCGTTCATAATTTATGAACAGATCAGCGGTGACTTCTGTAGCGACGTCTCTAGCGTGGCTCCGTGTGTGCGCAGGTGCTTGTGCAAGCATCGCGCGCCAAGTGAAACGTTGCTACTCACCACTTTGAATTTATAAACTGCCTTTAGGCCTTATGGGAAGAATAGCACCCACTCTCCGATCCGCTTCTCATTGTGCTAGAATTATGTCAGTTGATTTGCTGAACAAATTTGTCCTACACCTTTGTTTAGTATTGGAAATCATTGAAACGTAGACTTTTTGACCCCAGTCAACCGTGTTCACTTGTACCTCCACATTAGTAGACGTTCCTGGAAACCATTCATGGCTTCATAGTCGCTTTGCATAATTGGTCATGGGCCTTCTGTTGTGGGAGACAACGTGAGGTAATTCTACCACAATGAATGAAACAATATTGTTATGTTCCAAAAGAATGAAAGTTGGGAGTGAAGTACACTAAAACAACAACAACACAAAAAGGGAGAGATCTTTCGACGATATCCATTTGAACTTCTCACCGAACCAGCAACATCAACTTCTAAGTGAGTAACTCCAGTTTTGCTTGTGTTTAAAGTTCAGACCGTATTTCATCTAGTGGCGTGTTGCATTTCATCGTTGGACTTCAACACATTCCCTTAAAAGAACACACCTTCTAACTATATTCGAGCATTCTGCACTAAATAGTGTTTGCAACATTTACATAGGTTAGAATGAATGTAGCAAAGCCATTACTCAAGAAAGAGAAAATAGGAAAAGAATGCCCTTGTGACATTTACGCATGTCTGAAGTATTGTGCAAAGTTAAGCCATACAGGAAAGCCAACCGGGAGAGGAAAGTGTAACTTCAAGAATCGATAAAGATGTTTCAGGGATTGCTAGTGCTTCAGCATCATATATTTTACTTTCCTTTTTATTTACTTTTTAAATAAGGCTTTTGGCACTTGTGTGCCTTGTTGTCGAGTTATAATAATTATAATAATAATTATATAATTAGTACTTCTTTAACATGTAATATTTGTTTGTCGTAGGTTTTGGTGTAAGAATAGTGTCCATTGCACACCGTCAGTATAGCAGTGGTGGTGATGACGTTCGTTCCCTGAGCAGTGTCGATCCAGCTGTGCTTCGCCGTGGGCGTGGAGGACGCTCGTCGTTCAGTGGAAATGTTGTCACTGTTTTTGGAGCCAGTGGATTTCTTGGGCGATACGTCATCAATAAATTAGGTAGGGTAGATGCCATTTGTTTGGGGCATAGGTAACTAAAACAAACAACAAAAAAAAGAAACAAAAAGCACTTTTTTTTTTTTGGTGATGTGTACAGTTCTAACGATCAACACTTTTCGTATTAAAACGCACAATCTCGAATAGAAATACTGTACTCCTCAGTATTTTGCAAATTTTCGACAGTTTTGAATTAAAACCACCACTTGAATTAACTCCTACTGTCTGCTTCGGGCCTACGAACAAGTGTTAACCAAATCCTGCTGAAAGTCAGTGTTCGTGTTTTGAGCCTCTGGTAGTCAGCACCACCTTTCCGTGCAAGTGCAGTCGGAGTCTTGCGTAGATATCGTAGAGACCAAGAATTGGATTGCTGACATTGCTGGCACTTAGATAATCATTAGTGCTCATTGTTCTTCTCATACGCTTCTATTGCAACTGGTTCAAGACACCGGAGGTGTTTGTCACGGCCGGAATTTGAGCACGTGAAAAGAGGACTAATGCTATGCTAGAAAAGAAACAACCAAAAACAATTTTCGGTAGTATTATATGCTTACATAAACACCCCACTACCTTCATCAGGCAAAAAGTGTAGAGCACGTACAAAAATAACGAATACATGCTAGAGTTTATTTTTTAATTTCGGCGCTGTTGGCCATTTGGATGGTGCTGCCATCTCGTGCTGCTCGTTTGTTGTGGAAGTAGGAGTCAGCAATTTTGTGCCATTTTTTGCAGAGATTTGCTGTCAGTTCAGGGGTAGTAACTTGCATGATATTTTTATGAACTGGTTCCTGTAAATTCATGAGCGGTCTTTTTTTAAACTGAAATAGTTGAATGGCCATGCATTCTAGTGTTAGGAGGTGTGCGTCGCTGAAGGTGTTAGATGTGAGGAGCACGTGTGTGAATTTGAGGTCAATAAAGTCTGATTGGGCTAATATTCAGATTTTGTCAACATCCAACTCAGCCCGTGACAAACACCTCCGGTGTCTTGAATCGCTTGCAATAAAATCGTGTGAGAAGACAAATGAGAAGACCGGCGATGCTTGCAACCCAAATACTGGTCCCCAGTGATCGCTATGCAAGACTCCGACAGCGCTGGAATGGACGGAAAGATGGTGCTGATAAAAACCAGAGCCTCGTGGAAAACTGATTCAAAACACGGGCACTGACTTTCCGTGGGATGTAAACCAAAGTAACACTTTTTTGGTAGGCCTGAAGAAGAAAGTAAGAGTTAACTTCCAGAGTGGTTTTAATTCAAAACTGTAGACAAATTTGCAAAATACTGAGTAGTATTTTCTGTTTGATATGGAAAGTGTTGATCGTGAAGTGAACTCTCGAAATCATTCTAAGCGTTTTGGTGTTTACAAATACAGAATATTTCAGTTTTACTGAATGTCCGAAGACTGAATAGAAGATTCAGTTCGTAGAGTTTTGATTTAAATGAACTGGAAGACTAGGCTCCATACTTAATTGTTTGTGGCGGAACTTGTACTAATAATGATGTGGTGGGAGATGTGGTCCAGTCCAAGAAACATTGATTTTTGAACTTTTGGAAGCTGCTGCATTATTTCTTCGTTATCAAGTGGTGATGACAAATAATTGCAATGATGCTCTTTTGTTGAATCCAGGGAGTATGTCAGCGACATGACTATGTCCCTGGTTTACATTGATTGGAGCATCTCGATGGCATGCAGTTTAGGCTGCTTCAGGGCATTCTGGTTCAGTTGTAGTAATGGTGATATTTTCAGATATCGAAAATGCTACCATTATCAATAGAAATTAACACCGAAGCAGACTACATTGTACGCCACTCAGATAACTGCAGCCAACCTGCACCAGGTGGAATACGTTAGCACTGCCGACATGCTTCTGGAATTCAACAAAAGTGCGCCGATGTGATCTTGTCGTCGCGACTTGCTGAGGATGAAGCACCGCAGCAGCATCGAAACCATCAACCTGAAGCATCCACACCACATATGTTTTCGCTGTACATATGTTTTCTGAACGTGCATGATTGTGCAATGTTGCTATTTTTTCTGTTAGTGATCACAATATTGTTGAAAATGTAAGGGCCTTAACCCTCCTATATGTATCCAAATTTTACAATATTTTGTTCAAATTTCATCGTAAGGTTTTTTTATCCCTGTTACGGTTCGCGACTTGGACCTACCACTTGTATTAAAATCTAAGGGGCTTAAGAAATTAAGAACCTAATTTCACAGCCTAAGAATTAGATTCAAGGGCACTTTAGAATCATATACAGGGTGATCCACAAAAAACTGACGACCCAAAATTTTCCAAGTTCAAACTTTCTAGTTAGCATTCCTCAGAACCAGTAGAGGACAGAAATCAAATCTAATGATACCGGATGATTTCTGTCCTCTCCTGGTTCTGAGGGGTGCTAACTAAAAAAGTTGGACTATAAAATTTTGGGTCATCAGTTTTTTGTGGGCTACCCTGTATTTACGGTACTCAGAAACCAAATTGTCCAATTAGACAGCAACAACATTTCCCTTCTGATGATCAGTTAATGTACGCTGTTGAGCGTCAAACTGTTTGTGTTTTTGCAGGCAAGCAAGGTAGCCAAGTGATTATCCCTTACAGAGGAGACCATTATGATGTACTAAGACTGAAAGTCTGTGGTGACTTGGGACAGATATTGTTTAGTGTAAGTATGCTTTATTGATGTTTGGGAATAAAGTGAAAACTTCGGGTGGTAAAAATATGTGTTAGATTTATAGCAGCCTAAGTATGAGTTCGATCTATACCGTAAATCGTATACTAAATGCCCACATGGCGTTAAAACTCACTCCCCCTAAAATCCTTCAAGGTCAACATCGTGATATAATAGAGTTAAAGCCCCTTCCTTAAATCGTCGTTTTTTTGTCTCCTGAAAATTAAATTCTAGTTTTTCTACTGAAAAATTAACTATAAGATTCATACATTTAATGAAAGTTAACATTTTTTCCAACACGATTTACGAATGGGAACTTTTTTGCCACCATTTTTCGGAAGGATGGTCGCTCACTCATTCGTGGACACAAGATGAGTGGTCACTCTGTCCTGGAAGGCGATGGTCGATCATGCACTCTCTCTTGTTAACAATATGAACGTTGCATGATGCGATCGCTTTAAAGCTTGCAGTCACGAAGGTTTGTGAGGCTAGAAATTAGTTTTAAGTATGAATTATGTTGGATTTTGGAGGATTGACGATCTAAGAAACTAAATTTGTGAATATATAAGAATGAAGGCATTGCGTTTTTGCTAGACTGACTCCAGATTCAATTGGTGATTGAATGGTACCAAGGCACAGGACTCGATCGTGAATCGTGTTGACATTACCGTAGGTTTGTGTGGTTAGAAATCGGTTTTAACTGTGAATTATTTTGGACAAGGGACAAAACAATAACTTAAATTTGTGAGTAAATCAGAACAAAGACATTACGTTAATGCTAGATTGAATCCAGATCATATAAGTGACTTGCCGACTTCTCCGTTATTGAAAAAAATCGCTCTCTGAACAGCAGTCATTTGAGCAAATAGATTGAGCCTGTTTTAACGCCCATCCCCGATTTTAGCCAAATTAACTGCATGCGCCCATGGGTATTTAATGCACGATTTACGGTAGTAGCCCATAATTATGTGGGTTTGATTTATATTTTATAGTAGCCATAATGTGTTTGATATATAGTAGCCTTACGCTAACTTCAAGATGACATAATGCCATCCAGAAACAATTTCAAACCCTCCACGTTGAGTTTTGAGAACAATTGCATTGACCAGTTTAAAAATCCACCAAAAAATGCAACTGGCTGTTTGCATCCGTATTCATCCTCGTGAGCAAGAATTGTTCCAACACCAAAGTTTGAGGTGATTATTAAATCCCCGTGTGCACATGAATTGGTTACACAATTCGTTCTTGCATCCTTTTGGTTGGCAAACCAAACCTCTAACAGCTTGGCTTTTGCCTTGCGCTCTTCACTCGGGTTCGTAGGAATCCTTCGGTCCTCGTAAAGCTCTTTTCATTGCTGGACGTAATTATTTTGTCCCCTGTGTATGCGATTGTCATAGTGTGGAATGGATGAAGATTAGGTTTTTTCCTCCCCAGTTCACTCTGCAAGCAACAAAGTTTTCTTAAACAACAATCCAACCTGTCAAACTAAATGATCTTGAGACTAGGACCACATAAGTTCATAATGCAGAAAAGCATTCAAATGACTATTTTCAAAATAATGCAGGCCATGTTCAAGAAGCCAGAGCATCAGTCGATACCAGGTTGAAAATACGTTTTCACTGAACTACGATCATTTAAAGATCTGTAATCTAAGCTAATCTGCCTTAGTTGGTTATTAACGGATTTTCCATTGAGTACCGGTAAATATTTGTTGCGACAATCCCATGAGTTATAGTGTTGTCGTTGGCATAATTTTCCCAGTAAGTTAATATTTGGAAATCTTATACGTAATGCCATTTAACTCGATATTTTCACATATATGGAAATACAGAAGGCTGTACCTATACCACTTCTACCGATCCGATATCGCTTATCTGTTTATTAATACTAATCAAGAAAATACGTGTCAGGATGAGACTTCATGTTGCGCTTCCATTTCCGGAACTAGTAGTCAACAGGCAGGGAAGTTGGGGAACACCAAGTTCTCTGTCATCAATGTTAAAGTGTGATATCTGTAAAAGAATCGCTATGAAATGCTGATTCCGATGCAATACACTGAATACCTGCAGATATATTGATACTAGATGTAAGCCCGTGCTACGCACGGGTGTTGTAATGATTCTGTGATATTTCCATCAAGGGTTTGACTTGGTACATGTAAGTGGCAGTAAAATTATTGATTGTGTTGCCATGTATTACGATTTACTTACTTTTGAGTTGAGTGTTGCTGGTACTGCTGCTCTTCTTGTGCGAGGTTAAAGTATATCTTTATAAACTATATTTTCCGTAAATGTATTGTCTCTTGCACTTAACAATTGCCCTTGTTTGTTGGTGTTTAGTATTTGTACATGAACATTTTTTTCCGGAAGTCACCCGTGAGAAGGCTACGTGTAATTGTCCATGTGCAAATACTGGTTGGGGTAAATAAATCCCTACTTTGTCCAAAGTCTGCCCTTGATATTTATTAATAGTTATGGCGAAAGCTACTCTTATTGGGAATTGGCGTCTGCTCATGACGAAGGGCAAGTTGGAGCAGTTTCGTACTCAAAATCCCGATTGGTTCTTTTTAAACTTAAAAATTAGATGCTGTCTTTTGTTTACAACACAACTGCTAACAAATCCGTACAGCTTGAACTGACTTACTTTAAACTTTAAACACATAAAGGTAACGATCAAATTGAGACTCCTAGCATCACGAAACAGAAGCAAGCTGGCATGGAGTTGTGCACAGCTACTATCTCAGCGGGCTTTGATATTGCTTCGTTCACTTGCGTTGACTATCAAGAGATGGCGCCACGACTGTTGATCCGGTTCGTTACTTGCGGCCGTCGGCCGGCGTGTGGCCGTCTCGTTGCGTCCATCTGACGCGACAACTCGATTTTATTAATAAAGATGGTATGTATTGGGACAGCCTTACAAACAAGTTATCAGCAAAAATTTGCCTTTATATTATTTACAGCAATTTGTATCTGTTTATTTATGCTTTCCATACTGTTGTCTTTTTGAACTGGATAGCAATGATTTGAATAGAAAAATATCTCTTGTGAGTAAAGTTGCAGTAATATAAGCAAAAACTTTTGTGTGTGTTGTGTTTTTAGCCATTTAACCTAAAAGATGAAGAATCTGTACGGAAGTGTATGAAATATTCAACAGTTGTTATCAATCTCATCAGCCAGGACTTTGAAACTAGGTAACCTATTGAATTGAGATCGTGTGTATATGCTTGCAAGGGGTTTTAGTTTCTGGGCTAGTAAAGTGTAAACTAACTTCATCCTCGATACTCATTTTAAAGTTGAAAAATCACCTTAAATCGACGCTTATTTTCACAATCACAGGAAAAACAACAAATTTCCGCAAATTTTCGATAGTCAGTAGTCCTGGAGGTGGAATGGCTCAGGCAACTATCATCTTCAGGCTCCACAACAACACAGATCACTACTTCGTAACGACCGTTCGTCTGCTTCTAAAATTGGCCGAGGCCTCCGGTATTTGTTGGGTACGTTGCGAATCTGGAGCGCGGTTGCCGTTATTCGTTGGGTTTGTCGCCCATTTCTCACGCAGCCGGCGATCGAGTTCTCCACGCATGAGAAACTGAATTCCAGGGTTTGAGGGTCCCTGGATATTCATCAGCACAGCCTTCTCTCGGTTGTGGTGTTGAATAGCCAGGGATTCAAGACTTCTCAGATGTATATCACTTCTCGAATTTGAGACTAGGAGCGTTTTTGTTCCTTCCCAATCTATATTGTGTA